>VZTA01023060.1:199621-403209 GCA_013398855.1 Mohoua ochrocephala | reverse complement strand
GAAACAAACCATGAAGCAAACTAATGCAAAGATGTCTGACAGTCTGTTTTGCAACTCATTTCAAGGTAAAATGTGTAGCGTTTAGCTGGCTGTAAGAAGCTGTTCAGAGTCAGTTATTTTGAGGTTTCAGAATCTAGGTATTCACATTTAGAAATAAATTTCACTGGTATTAGTTTCATTGTTTTTCATTCCAGGTTCCATGTGCTATTGTTACATTAATAAGTAGCACACTAAATGTATTAGGTACCGCAGGAGACACTGTTAACAGCTTCCACTGTCCCCATGGAGGTGAGATGTGAATGAAGACCTCAGCTTGTGTTTCGAAGACGAGAACACAACTTTGCTGCTGCACTTTCACCCCTGTCCAAACCTGAAAGTTGTTACGATGTTGAGTTAGCGCCTGTTTGGGGATTGTCACGCAGCTTGCTGATGAATTCTGTGTAAAATGACCAGACTTCTTGAAATGTTGCAATGCTCCTATGTTATTTAACTGCATAAACACGTTCTGCTGCCTTCATCCCTTCCTTCCAGCCTAAACCTGGAGCGAGACAGGCAATATCAGTAATTGTCTTCTATGATGCTGTGCCATGAATAATCTCAGTAGAGAGGTCTACCAGTGTTCTAATTGCAATCCTGGGAAGTTGATCTGGTTATGTTTTGGCACTTCTGTGGTATTTTTATGGATACCATCTTGCATGTGCAAGAAGCACCAAAGGACTGTTTATCAGACAATACAAATGTGGACATGGATGGCCTCCTAGATGTTTTCAGCTCTTCTTCCAACTTGCTCCACTTTAGTGAATGTTAGTGGACAGGGAGAGAGCACACTGCAGGTAAGTGAAGGTGAGTGTGCTTCGGCTGGTGAGCTCTTAACTTCTTGAGCTGTAGGAATGATACTTAGCCTTATCTTGAGTGGGCATTCCTGTGGCTGGTTCTTCTATTGTGGTCTAAATGCTTTTAATGGTATACTTAGCAATTCAGACAACCTTTCTGCTCAGAAATGTCTTCAGAAGCCAAGTTTTGTGATTTGCTATTATTATTGAAGATCATACTTTCCCATTAGAAAAAGGGTATGCAATTCCAAGAGTAGCACGTCCCAAGGAAGAGTGTTTTCTACAGATAACTGCTAAGTGTTGTGTCAGGAGAGGAACATCTCTTTTGGGGTATCTCAGAACTAACTTGCAGCAAGGTCAGGAAGGTAGACAGTGTGGTCTATTCTCATTGTCCAAGCAGTGCTATGTAGTCACTTGCAATCAGGACAGAGCTTGTAGACTAAGTTGAAAATCCTGAATCTGTTGCTGCGTGCTGATGTCTCATTGTACAGCAGTTCTATGTCCTTATGCTCTGTGCCTCAAATAGGGGTGTTCTGAAGGTTTACAAAACAGAAGTGGTTTTGCTGTTTCTCAAGCATTAGGCTACCACTGTTATTTGGACAAAACGCTTTGAAACACAGCCACCTGTTTAAAGTTGCTTTGTGAAACCAGTTATTTCATATTTCCACAAGCAGATATCTCCAGCATATTCTTATGCTATGTACTACCTATTGTTATGACTTTAGTCACCGTTTCTGTAAGTCATCTATGAATGAGGAAATCCACCTTGTTAATGCCTCTAAATTTGATCATTCTCGTAGTGTGGCAATTCCTGTGCGTTTCAAGTCCTGAAACTTAATGGCCTTTTCCCTGGTGTGAAAGCATCCACTATTTTTAGACTTTTCTCAACCATAACTAAATGTACTAAGAAGTAATTTATTGTTTTTCTTCAAAGGTGTCTGGCCTAGATGTGGGAAAACTTCTTACCCTGATACTGAAGCATGTCTTGTAAATTACCTGTTCATTGACCTATGTGAAACAGAATGATTCCCTTGGAAAAGCTTTTAGTGTGATCTCTTGTGATTGTCATACTTACTCTGCTAATCTAAACCTTTAATTTTGTTTGTTTTGAATAAGAAAAGATATGTCTGCTGTTATATGCAATTGACTCACTTTAAAGGCACTATTTAGAAGGGAAAGATTTTGGCTCAATAAAAGGATTTACTTGTGAAGTACAGAAAACTTGTCTGTGGAGCCGTGGATGAGAGAAATGAAGTCGACATTCCAGCCATTCATCGATACCTCATCCCAAAACACTGCACTTCAGAGGAAGCAGGACACCAAAGGCAAGACAGTAGTGTAAGGCAAGACAGTGTAGGAAACTCATCCTGATTGCATTGGTTTCAGAGGTGTTGGCAAGCGACATGGCAGCATGCCTTGACTGATATAGCTATGGCAGTAAAAGTTCCCTGAGCCACTTAGGAATTTGTATTGACAAACTCTGTTTTTCCTGTAACACACTTGGAGATATTAAGATAAGCCAGTAAATGTTATTAGATCTGTCCTTTTCCTAAGTAGACGGTGCAGTCATGACTTGGCTGGTTGTACTGAACTGGCAAAGCCCTTCAATTACACATCTCATGCTGCACAGTGGAATGGGATTCTTGAGGCCCGTGGAATGTGGGCTTCCTCACCCGTGAATCTGAAGGATGGTGTAGCATGACCTCACTTCTGTGCTGGTGCATGGTGGCTCCAGTGGTCGTCTAACACAAGAACTGAAGGCTTAACCTCTTGTGATTTTGGAGAACCAGGCTTTTCTCCTCAAGCCTGATTAACTGTTAATTCCTTATCAATTTAACTTCTGCTGTGTCATGCCCTTTATTTTAATAGCCGTGACTCACTATGTGGGCACCAGCGTGTTATGCTGAGTTCAAGTAATAGCCTTCCCTCGGTCATGGCCGTGCTTCGGC
This sequence comes from Mohoua ochrocephala, assembly GCA_013398855.1. Classification (NCBI taxonomy): domain Eukaryota; kingdom Metazoa; phylum Chordata; class Aves; order Passeriformes; family Acanthizidae; genus Mohoua; species Mohoua ochrocephala. Next base: position 400,427 of record VZTA01023060.1, on the reverse strand, counting down.
GTCGAGCTCTGGCTGTGAGCGGCATTGGGTTACTCACGAGAGGAAGGGCGTGGAGGAAATGTGATACAGCTTGACAAATGGCCTGTAACCCTTTTAGCCTGAACCTGCCAGAACATACACGCATAGTCAAGGCCATATGCTGCTTAAAGATTATTTTATATATGAAAAGAGAAGAGCAGCTGGCAGACATAGCTAATACAGGGGAGTTCGTGGAGTTGAGATGTCCCAGGCCTGAAGCTTCAGGCTTCTGGGAACCAGCCTAGTTGCAGGAGAGATGACGTGTCTTAAAGCTGTGTGTTAATTCGAGGGGGAAAAGTTAGTTCTAAGTTTTGGGGTTTTTTTATAAAAGGAGCGTAAGAAAAACAGGAAAAATTATCAGAAATTGTACTTCAAGTACAGGTGGTTGGTGCAGTGCTTTTTGTGAGGAAATAGCAGCTGACAAAAGCAGACTGAAAAGACACCCGTTCAAATGTAGGGACTCATAACATGTTTGGAGATACACTATAAAGCCTGGCTGTGAAAGAGCAACCCTGAGCAAGAAATAAAAGCTTTGGAATAAGACGTTTCCAGCTAATAGTAAGCCGGTCTCAAGACAAGCAGATTCATGTTCTTAAGTCCCTTGTAAGGACCTCCTGTCTCTGAGATGCATTGAAGAAATAATGCCGGGCATTATGACTACATCAGAGCTCTAAAGTAAAGTGTTCATATAACTGTCAATAAACACTGTCTTGAGAGGCTGTAGGCTTTATTGAAGTCTCAGTGTTCCTTTGACAGCCTTATTTGCCATCATGCTAGTCAAAGAGCAACAAAGGAGGTGACTTAATTAGGGGTTGACCAGAAAAGCAATGGAAGAAGGAGCCGTGTTCTCAAAAATATTTCTTGTGTGCATTTTACATCCATTTCCCCTGCACTTACCTGGGCTGAAGGTGTTTCTGTGTAACAATTGTTTTTTTCTAAGTTCATCCCTTACTGTTCCCACTGGGCCTTCTCTTCAACTCCGTATCTTCTGTCTCATACTGTGAGTGAAGAAGAAAAGTAGAACATTTTCTCAGCTTTTGGAGTAGATTCAGCCAGGAATGGCCTTGGGTTGTCTTCCAGAGCAGGGAGATGTGCTGCAGTGAAAGGAGTGCGCAGGGAAAGAGGCATGAAAGGAGCTATGGCAGACTCTGTCCTGTGGGATAAGGGATGAGGTACACTAGTTTCATCTTAATTTAATGTGAAATGTGGGGGAAGGCTGAGGATGGGGATTGTAAGCTCTGTGTTACATAAAGGTATAAGATTCTGGAACTTAGCTTTGCGTGAAGGAAGCATTATGTAACAAAATAAAATATTAATATGAGATTTTTAGCAAGGAGACAAATTTAAGATTTAACACTTGTCATAGTCAGCCATATTAAAGCCACTGGATTTGTATGATTCAAAAATCTAAGAACTGTCTGTTATGTTCAAGGGAGTTTCTCCCTGTGCCTTCTGTACTCCCATCTCTTCATCTTCCATTTATTTGCTTCCCCTCTGTTGGGAGAGAGAAATGTTAGATGACTTTTATAGATTTGAGACTGGCTTAATGCACACAGCTTGGCAGTAACTTTTTGTAATTGTTAACTGTTGATGATGGCTTTCTCCTCCTACTGAAAATACATTTTATGGTTGGGCAAGTTGTGGAAAAATTCACTTAAGTTTTCTAACGGTGATTTTTAATGCTCCATTTGCTGAGGGCGCAGCCAAAGTGGGGAAATCGGTTTGGCTGTGAGTTCCACGTTGAATATGTTTTGCTAACAAAGGTCAATGCTTACATTTTCACTTCAGAAGTGCTTGGAACTTGTCTTTACTAGACCTCTGGAAGAAGCAGTTTGTTAGGCTTCATTGCCTATTGAATAGGATTTTAGTGAATGGTTAAATTACTTTGTATGTGAACTGTGACTCTTTTATGACCTGTTTAAAACTAATTAACACACCATGCTTACTTGAAGCAACTTGTGAGTTTTGACTTTGAACAACAAAAAACCAGACTTGAGCAAGTGCTAAACTCCTTCAGTTAGACTTCAGTCCACTTGATAAAAAAATTTCCTCTGAATCAGAAGTATAAAACCAACACACTTTACTTTTCCCTCTTATTGTATGCATGCTTTTTCTTTCAGCTACAACTAGTCACAGTAAAATACTTCGTTATATTTTACCATGGGAGGGATGCAATAGCAGCACATGTGGAAGTTTGACCTTTAAAGGTCCCTTCCAACCCAAATTGTTCCATGATCCTAAGTTTCAAGTCAGAAGCAGATAGAGTGCCTGACACACCACCTCTGCCAAAAAAAATCCCAAACCCCAACAACACCCACCAAAAAAAAGCCTCCAAGAACACACACCAAAAGAAAACCAAACCCAAAACAACCCTATCATTAAACAGAACTTAGAAAAGAGAGCAAGAGCGGAAGTATAAAGTACTTTCCATCATGCTGCTCGTTGAGGTAGGCAGTTCTTTAATTGAGGGATTTTCATCACATATGGTTGTATAAAGAAATGTAATTCGTAGCAAGAAGTAAACAAATTATTACTACCAAACTTGAAATCGCAGTTGGTAGGATTTAGTTTAGTTTGCTTTGGTGTTTTTGTTTGGATGGTGGTTTTTTAACTTGTATGTTGCCTTTTTGTTTCTTATACTGATCAGTTTTACAAGTCATGCATAACATTTCAGGAGCAGTATCAAAATACATATCTTCAGTTTCTTTATCTAAAAATGTTGTTCTTTCCTTTTAGGCAATCCTTTGCCTCAAGAATGCCTGCAAATTAGTTTTAGTATCAATGGCAAGGATGCCTTGTATCTTCCCTCCCGTCTCGATGGCTGTTTAGAACATTTAATTTAAAATAGAGCTGCTTCTGAGGCTTTCCTATCTGTCTGTGTTAAGCATTGGAGAGTCAGCTCTAATCACTAGCAGAGTGCACAAGCCTGCACTGCCCTGTGTGTTGGAACATGCAGCTGTGGCACAGACTGCCAAGAAGAAATCTCATTTCCAGTAACTGGGTGGCAAGGAGTCTGAAGCCACCACAGCTTAAAAATAAGGAACCTGAGGGGATGAAGAAAACACTGGGTTATATCTTGGTGTTCACTTTTAAATATTCTTCTGACAAGAACTGAGTGTAAGTTTGGAAAAAATTGATTGTTTTTTTTCTCTCCCAAGTTTCGAGGTGTAATTCCAGCTTCATTAACATCAGGCACCTGGGATCACTCTTCTATTGCTTTATTACAAAAAAGCCCCACCTATCATTATTCCATTATACAACTATGTGAAATTTTGTGGGGATTAGGGGATTTAAAAGTGAAATGTTTGAGATCAAAGTGTAATAGTACCGTTAAGTGAATGCTGAAGGGTCACAGTTTGTGCTTCTTGGTTCTGAAAAGGTAAGTAAAAAAATTCTTGGAGTAGGGCACCAATATGTACATCTTCAGATTTAAGAGCCCTCGAGTGGCTAAGTATATCTTTCATTTATGCAGATGAAAACAGTGTAGACTAATATTGTTTTATAGAGGTGGTACTAAATACATTTGTACTATCTCCTTTACATTTATGTCCGTTTAGGCTTTATCCTGTTTAATGCACTGTGGTATTGCAATAGGGAAAGGTGGCAGTAGAGTTTTTGTTGTGGGCATCTCCCCCCTCCCCAAAGCTGTGCATTTGTTTTTGTTTGGTTTAGGGTTTGCTGATAAAGCGGCGGCACTTACCAAAAGCCCATTAGATAATTGCTTCTTAAAACAGTGATTTGCATGTATTGTTTTCTTAATGTCATGATAGTCATGCTGAGTCTCCTTCACTGTAAGAGTACTGCCACTGCTAGTCAAACAGTGAGTTAGCTGCTGGGACAGTTACTTGCTGTAGCACGAGGTAAATTTCCCTCTCATCCTCGCTAAGCAAACAAAAAAAAATTTTTACTTAGAGTTTCTTACAATCTTCCTGTTGATTCCTCCGTCTTCCAGTCTACTCTGGAAAATGGCTTTACGTTTTCTTTGCTGTGGTTTTGCTTGTGGGTGTGGGTTTGGGGACTTTTGTGAGTCTGTCGGGAACTTCTGGATATTGGAGATCAACAGCAGAGACAGCTGGCTGATTGCTCCTATGGTTATTAGCAGGCAGATGGAGCAAAAAGCATGTCAGTCTTTTTGGCACTATTTCAGCTACACTTGCCCTCTGCACAAAGGACTTTTGTATTTTCCATTACACTGAGGATCCTTGTATAGCAAAACAAATCATGATGGGAAAATTAAGTATATGGGATATTTGTACCCCTTTGTGACTCTTCAGTATTGTAATCCTTCTGTGTTCAGCCTGTGATAGACTTCGTGTTGGAGCCTTTGTTTTCTCCTAGGAAGTAGTGCAAGGCCCCAGCTTGTGTCTAAGAGTAAAGCACACAGGATCTAGAAGCCTGGAAATCCAGACTGTGGCTTTTTCATGTATCCTGGGGAGCAGCGTCCTTTTTATATCGCTGTGAACAAAACCAGCAAGGGGTGCTGGAGGAAACTATTTGTGAGACTGTTTTAATATCATTAGAGGGAGGTAATTTCTGCTAATTAGCCAGTTATTTTGGTTGCCCTGAAAGAATAGTAGGAAACTTACAAAGTGTGGGGATTTTTCCCTTGCCTTCACTGTGTTTGAAACTCTGAAGACTGATATCCTCACACTAAAAAGGTAAAATTAAGATAGCATCACACCTTGAGGAAGTCGAGACTTTTTCCTTTAATTTATGGTCTTTAGTATTTGTTTTTATCACTGAAGACCTAGAAACGGATACAGATTTACAAGAACTAGAGAGTGTTTTCTGACTATAATAAAGAAAAAAATCCCGGAGTATTTCTGACTTTATATAAAAATGAGATTTGTGAGGGTATTCGGTATGCTTTTTTTTTGGCTGCCACTGTTCTATCCATTTTCTGTTAGAACTCTTTAGTGGGATCAATGACTACTCACTCCTTGCTGAAAGCTTTTTTTACTTCAGAATAATGATGCCCCTGAAGGACGTGGGATGTGCTCAGAACCACTTTCACACGTGTTGACTTGTTAAACCATTTCTTAAAGAAATGGCCTTGTTTAAGGTTTCACAGGTGGTCATGGATGGGGAATTGAGGAACAACTGAACTTGTTTTTTTCACGTTAACATCATCGTGTCTTCATCTCACTGAATTTATCTAAAAGCTCATTGAAACTTAGGAACTTCTGTCTGGTGGACAGAGAACAGCATCTTTGGATGATTTAAGTTTTTTGGTGGTTGTTATTTGTTTTTTCGCTGTTGGTTGAGGTTATGTTTGTTTATTTCCTACTTTTCTGTTTCTCTGCAGAATTTAATCTGATAAAAATTTTTGTTCTTCGCTTACATATTGCATTTGGGATTCTGGATCTGTACTTTCTAGGACAAGTTAGAAAACTAGAACAGAGTTTTTTCTTTCACCTGAGGTAGCATGTGCACGTATATTGAAGAGATACACTGTACAGAGAATTCCCATTCTTAATACACATTAGTGTATGTATATGAGTTGAATGGGCTTTGCTGGGGAATTAAAGGCATGCAGGTGCATTGCTTCTGTCAGAACTTCTGCATGGCTGTGGAAGGTGTAAAATATTTTAAGTGATCAGGAGGCAAGCTGCTCGTGGAGGCAAGCTGCTCGTGGAGGCAAGCTGCTCGTGCAGTATGGTTTAACTGAGTCTTTGGATTAGAGAGATGTTTTCCATCAATAATTGTAATACAGTTTCTGTTTATGTCTTTCATTGCACAAGGTGTAAAATCTGTAGCATGTACGGTGATTGAATACTTGTTAAAGCAGCTTTGAGCCTTTCTAGAAGAGTTGGTTCCAGATGTACTAAAGAGCTTCATCTTCTGTGGCAGAATAAAATGAGACTTTATATTTTTTTCCCAGAGTTCTTGGTGGTGATCCTCTCATACTACTGTGTCCATCAGGTGCTTCGGGGACCTGAATAATTGTAGGCTGAGGGGGTTTTATGTTACCTGTCTCAGTGTGTGGGCCTGCAAGCGGTGAGGTTTCATGGGAATATTTGTGTGTGTATGTTTAGGAAAGGATGGTATTGCTTTAATCCATCTGCTTCTCTGAGCTCCCTGTAGTCAATCAAGTTGGCAAATTGGTTGCTGCTCCTTCAGCAGCTCCTGATGATGGAGGGTAACACTTCTTGCTTGTTAGGCTTCTACCAAAACAGAAGCCGTCTCAGTTCAACTAGACAGCTTTTTATACCTGAATTTAAGTTTACAGTGGCTCTTCCGAATGCATTAAGCAGAACAGCCTTTGCATCTTGGATGTATGAAAGTAGTGGCCATGTCTCAGAAAATCCTCAGTTAAGTTACATCGTTCCAACACTGAATGAAGTAGAAGTTATGTTTTTGGTGTTGAAATAATGATAATTCGTGGTGTATCTAATGTTGAACAATCAAAACTGACAAGCTGAAGGATGAAACATACCGGTTTCATGAAAGCATGGTCAAAGCATGAGGAGGACAGGGGGGTTTCTTTTCTTGTATAATCCTGTCTCAGAGTATGGAAGGATGTGTGGTATTGAAAAATAAACATTTCTTTTAAGTGAGCATAACCAACCTATCTCTGATTGCCTGGATGTGGTTGAAGAAATGAATGCCTGTCTCACATTGCACTCCTCTTCAAGAAGCTTCACCAGGTGCAGAAGTTGAGCTCAACAAAGCTAGCTGTGAGGAAACCTGGCTTTTTCTACCTAACCACTTCAGTATTTCCACACTGAATCTCACTACTGCTTTGTTAGTCATTTTTCCACCTTTCGTTTTCTTTCTGCGCTAATGTGCAAATATGGGTAAGGAACTTGCTGAGAAAGTGGAACAGGTGACTGCTTTTAACCTTGCTGGAACTGTCTTCTTTGAAGGATTTGGAGGTTTGGCGTGTGTCCTTGTAATAAACATTTGTTTTCCCACAAATTGCTTACTCTTCCTTGCTACCCTGAAAGATTAGTAATGAAGAAGAACACATCCACCTTATGAAAGAAAACTAAATCTTATCTTAATTTTTTTTCCTACTGTCTTTGACTCCTGTGCTGTCATCAGCTTCAGATGGAGTAGTTGTGCTCGGTTTTTGGTGCTATGTCTAGCTCTGGTAATCAGTCTCCCTCTTCTGAATCAATAACAGGCACTGGCTTTAAGGTTGCTTGATGGTGAACGAAGAGCATGTGTTTGGTTTTGGTTTGTTTGCTTTGTTTGAGGTTTCATTTTTGTGGGTATTTGTTTGTTTGTGGTTTTTTTAATTTCACTAATATTTTATGTAGAGCATTTCCCACTGGCTGTGCATTTGAATATAACTCTCTCACTTAGAGCCAGTTTAGGTAATTTGCAGCCTCTGAATATTGTCAGCAGCATGCAACCCCTTACAGCAGGTGTCTGTTAGGCATTGGGTTACTATGGAAAATTCTGTACAATAATGATAATCTACTTTCTGTATTTATCAAGAACACACCCATCTGATGTTTAGGATATTACTTGCTGCTTTTCATGCATGTTTGGCCACTTTTATATAATCTTTAAAAGTACTTTGTAGGTTAGTGTGGAATCACTTGTTTGTTTTGTTCGTAAACACAGTCAGTCACCAGCTTCTTGCCGGTGGAGTGCATGATTGAGGAAGTTCCATGTGTCTGTTTAAGGCCAAATTTAAAGACTTTCCCTAGAATTAGATAGAGAGCTCCTCACTGATCCAAAGGGTTTTAATCTGTTTTTAGAATCTCTTCACACTGAAGTTATTGTCATCATAAATAGCTCACTATTTTGGATATACTGCTTGTTCCATGGGTTAACAAAAGTTATGATGGTCTTTTTAAGTAGTGTGGACCAAATGATGTTATTTCAAGAGTCTTTGAAATTGTTAGAAACTTCTTAGCAGAATTTAGCTCCTGATGCCTTTTAAAATTTCTTACTTCAGGTTCCTTTTAGGCAAATAACATGACCAGAAATTAAAACTTGGGTTTGGTGAACTGTGTTTCGTAGGCTACCCTGATTGCTTCTCAGTGTATGGATATCATTGAAAGTTTAGAGAAAAGTTGTAAGACATGTAAGAACTTAAATCTTCTTGAGGAAACATATGCAAGAGATGTTAAATCTTCCCAGGCTGCAAAGAAAATGCTAACTCCATACAGTAATTCTACTGTTAAGTTCAACTCAACATGCCATGATGTGATGGGGAAATTGAACTTTTTTTCTGGTTTTTTAAGGGTTGTGATGGACTGGAGCTGTTGAGAACAATCCTTCAAGCAGAGACATTTTGAAAATTGATTATAATTATTTTAGGCTTTTGCCAAGGCTATTCTTTGTTTATTTTGTCTACTTAAAAGCCCCCTAAAGTACTTGAACTAGGTTGTTTACCAAATTAAACAGAGAATTAGAATTCGAATGATAGTTTTACTAGTATTAAATCCAACTGTGATACTAAAGATGCCTGATACAACAAGAACACAAATTGTCAGAACACATTGGCTAACTCCATGGAAGCAGTTTCAGAAGAGAAGTCAAAACAACTCATAGTTTGAGTAAATCCTGGGTTGGAGTTCCTCTGGGTGTTTTGCAGATGTTTTGTGGTGTGCTGTGTAATTCAGAGTAATGCTCTTCATGGTGAGCAACTGTAGACTGGGGGCATAACTAGAAGTAGTGTTATTAATAACTGAGGAGGCTTCTAAATTAAATTCATCCTAAATTGGGAAAATAATAATTTACAAAGGTACACGTTACAGTATTTCCTGAACAAAGTAAATTTGAAAGGCAGCTTCTGTCGGTATTATTAAGGCTTTTGTGGCATTAATATATATAATTCATACCTGTCGAGATTTTAAAACTAGACCTTCTTGGTGAGACCACATCCAGAAACGCTCTGCCTTTAGTAGTATGAAGATAGGCACATGCAGAAATGTGTGAACCTCTTTTTGTGTCTGTTTGTGTTAATAACCTCTTCTCACACTGTTCAGGATGACAAATAGTGACAGCATATCCAAACAGACAAATTATTGGAATAATAATGATGAATAACTTTAGATACTTGCTCTGTGAAATCTGTCAGCTGTAAAGCTTTTAGTACATGTAAGGGTCACGGAAAGCTACGCACTGCAGTTGTTCAGAAAGTTAAAAGAAATACTCCGATTATCCAAGTTCTTCAAGCTGTAATAGTTTGTGTTTGTCAAGCTTTCAAGTACCATCTTAAGGCACTTCAGTACATGGAAGAAAAATGTTTCTGCAGGAGGCTGCGTAGTCTCACAGCACAACTGTGTTCCCTTGATGTACTGCTACCACCCATGCCTGTGGAGATTCCCCAGTTTCTGCTTGTCCTTAAGGCTCCAGTTCACGAATGAAGTTAATGCTAACAGTCCTCAAGGATGGTTTGAACCTGTAATTAATATTTTTTTCCTACCAGCTGTTCTTCTGTTCACTGAACTCACAGTTGTGCTTGGGAATTTGCTTTTGCACTCTGGCATGTAAAGCAGCCAAAGCAGTAGTTTCTACAACATAAGGAATTGTCTTATTGGCTCAAGGAGCAGAAAGAGTAAGTGATTATCCACCTAGGATGGGAGTGGAGCTGGGAAACAGGACAAATTAGACATGTTCCCTATTCCGAGAGGGTAAGGAGGTTGCTGAACTAATTACACTAGTCTGTTAATTACATTAGTCCGTGTCCTAATGCATTAGAGGATCTGTGTGTTCTGGGAAGAGAGGTCTCCTACTGAAGTTAAAATAATTTCCCTTATGGTGGGTCTCCTGTGGGGTCACAGGTCCTGCCAGCAAACCTGCTTCAGCCTGGGCTCCTCTCTCCATAGGTCCCCAGGTCCTACCAGGAGCCTGCTCCAGCGCGGGCTTCTCACTGGGTCTGTCTTCCTTGGGCATCCACCTGCTCCGGTGTGGGGTCTTCTGTGGGCTGCAGGTGGATGTTTGCTCCACTGTGTACCTGCAGGGGCACAGCTACCTCACCATGGTCCTCACCATGGTCTTCCCCGTGGGCTGCGGGGGAACCTCAGCTCTGGCACATGGAGCACCTCCTCCCCCTGCTCCTCCACTGACCTTGGTGTCTGCAGAGTTGTTTCTCTTGCATATTCACTCCTCTCTCCACTGTTGTTATTCCAAGCAGTTTCCCCCTTCTTAAAAGTTTTATTCCAGAGGTGCTGCTGCCATTGCTGATGGGTTCGGCCTTGGCCAGCAGCAGGTCTGTCCTGGAGCTGGCTGGCATTGGCTCTATTGGACATAGGGGAAGCTTCTGGCATCTTCTCCTAGAAGCCACCCCACTACCAACACCTTGCAATGCAAAGCTGATACAACCCTCTATCTTGTGACGTTCCTTAAAGAAACTTTGAGGAGAGAAGGAACCTGGCTTTAAGCAATATTAATGAGACTGTCATTCTGTTGAGGAAAAAGCCTCCCAGCAAAACTAATGCTGCCTCCACTTAGTTTGGCTTGTCCTTCCAGTGGTCCAAGAGCATTAATTTGCTGAAATTATTGTGTTTATGGTGACCCTACAAACTCATTGTTAAGTGGTGTGTATTTACACCACACCGAAAGTGAGAGAAGTTTGAAGTGTGAGGTGGAAAAGTGTGATGGTGTTGGGACACTGTTGGGATTGTGTGGAGACAGCCTTGACCTGTAACTATGTTGTCCTGGGCCCTCAGCTGAGAGGTGTGGTAACTAATGTGATTGCGTGTAAATGCCAGTAAGAGTCCTTACAGGATTTAATTAGCACAGAAGAGCATGTGTTTTGCAGGCTGAAGTAATTAACTAGTTTTGGACTTGCTAGCTCCATTTTGAATAGTGATGATCCGTGACTCCTAATTTAGGTGAGATGCAGGAATGAGAGGGCAGAATCAAGGTTGAAACTTAAATTTAGATGCTGAAATTCAGACTGATATTTGACCTCTCTATTTTTTTCCCCTTTTTTAAACTGCAGCATTCTATTTGTCTCTCTTCAAAGTTGAAATATATTTATCTCAATTTTCATGTTAGTTTTGTGATGATGTTTTGGCATTTTTGGAAATTGGGAAAGGAGAGAATTTATGTAGAAATATCTTCATATCAGTTAATATTTGTCAAATGCCATCTGTGAGACTTCTGTTAGTATGCATTGGCATTGGTGATTAACCTGCTATGTCCACCTCTGTATTTAACTGAGTTGCATTGTTCATGGGGAAGTTGGAGATTAACAGAACAAAATATGGTTATTCCAAAATCTAATTAATTCAGGATGTGATGTCGATCTTCAAGTGATGGTATTTATTGGCAGTTGGTGACTCAATTTGTAAATTTGTTGAATTGCTAAATATACATTTTATAGGTGTTGGTTTCAGTGATCTTTGCAGGTCCCTTTCAATGCGGGATGCTCCATGATTGTTTGGGAAGCTGTTCATATTTGGGAGGCAGGGGGAAGTATTTTAGTACAGGCTTATATATGTACTGCTTGTTGTCTTTTATCATCTACCTGGCATCTTCTTGGTTTAGGTAACCTACACTCGTATCTCTAATTAATCTAGGTCTTTCCATTTATCCTCCTGAAGAGTTCTACTCCTAAGTGTCTTCTTGCAGTCATTTAAAGTTAAGAGCATCATGGTGAGAAGTGTCACCTCTAGCCTGCTGTAGGAACTTTATCTCTGAAAAAGGCAGCTGTCCATGCAGGGAGAAGTATGGAACCAAATATTCATCTCGTAACAGTTGCAAACAGTTCCTGAAGAAAGTATCATGAGCTACAACTTAAGTGTTTCTGTTTCAAGGGAAACCTTAAAAAGAAATGCAGAACAGGTATTTCAGTATCCTTCCTGAGCACTTGTACATATTGTACACAAGTAAGTGCTGTTGCACTTCTTGCTTGACTGGAGAACAGGTGGAAATTATTCAAAACTAATTGTAAAAAAGCATGACTAACTCCCACTATAATAGAAAAACATAAACAGTTGCAGTTTGACTAAACTTTAAATTCTACATGTTTTGTTTTCAGCGGAGAAGATGGATGGGTGATAAAACACAGCATGGAGTAGATATTTAAGCTTTGCAAGTGTTTCATATTAGTATGATAGTTTGCAGTCCCATACCTTGTGAAGGTACTCCTGTGGTAAGATTGAGGGTTGTTGGTTTTGATGGGAGTTCTTGTTCTTACAAATTTTAAGTAGTTTTCCCTCTTTGCTCTTCAGGTGTCTCTATAGTAATTACCCATCCATATGTTTCTGCTTCTTTCAACTAAATTATTGCTCATCTGTAATGTTTCGAGATACTGTCTACTTACAAATTAGCAGCTGCACAAAACAGATTTAGAAGAACATGTAAAACGTTACGTTTAAAGAAGAAAAAGGTGTTTGCAGTTAAATAGCTTTGAAGAAATTGAGAGAAAGCTAGAGAGAGCTTGTTTTCCTTGAATGTAACTTCCCATGCTTCATTTTAAGGGGGCAAGCAGTTAATATAATGTAGTAGTCCAATGTAGTTTTAAGTGTTGAATGTTTTTCTCTTTAGTCTACTGCCAGTACCCATAGTGTGTAAAATGTAAAGCTACTGGTCCAGATTAAAGCATTGTACTCTGACTTCCATAAACATCTCCCTCCTTATGAAACACGGTTGAACACTACAGCTGAATAGTGCTCTGGATTACTGCTGTGAGTCTGCACTATGTCACTGTCAGTTTGGTACTGTGAGGGTTTTTAATACATCCTTTCAGTGTGCATTTCATTTCTCCGTGTAAACTGCCATCTCTTGTACTAGATCCCTTTTTTGCTTGCATCTTCCTTGTCAGCATGTAGAACAGCAGCAGGAAGAAGGAATGGAAGCTGGACAAATCTCAGTTGCTGAACAAGTTATGGAACGTCATTGTAAACTGTTGCGGGGGGCCCTGCTCTTGCAAGGTGTGTGCAAGTGTTGGCACTAATGGAAATTGCTGCATCGTGCTTCCTGCCCTGCACATCCTGGCATAGCAGCTGATGGATTTTGCTTTGTAATCTGCCCATTGCTGTGGGACTTCTGCAGGAGAAGGTTGATGCATTTCTGCTCGTGGAATTTTGTTTATAATTGGTTGTCACTGGCTGGGAATGGATCGAATGTACAGGTTCAACACCTGTTGCTCTAGATGATTTCAGACTGCCACCAACACAGTGAGTTTTCGGTTGAGCTTGTGAACACTTGTAGCAAACCACTCATTCTTCTATGGAACAGCCTTGGATGCAGTTATTGCATTCATGTTTGGCATGTGGAAATATTTAACATGCATATTCTGGCAGAAAGTTAAGTACATTCTGAATTCATTGTTAAGAGAGAGGCAAAAGTTGATATTGTATATCTATGGCTTTAATGGTTCATAGTTGAAAATAATCGATGGTAATAAATGAGACTATTTGGCTGAAGTTTTGTATGCGAAGTCAAGAGGCTCTCCAATGCTGGTGTTACACTGATGTTAAAAAGTGTGAAAATAAAGTTGTTCCAAGTCCAGCGCGATGATGGCATTAATTCCTACTACTCTACTGTGCAGAGCAACAATAACCCCTGCCAATCTCCTCTGTTTGGGAGGGACAAAAGGGTGGGGAAGAATGTCAGACTGTTAGCATAGTTTTCTAGTCCCATTTCAAATATTTATTGAGCCTGTTAACAAATACAAAATGAGCCAGAGTCCTTGTCAAAGAGAGGGCTTGACTCCTTTTGTTGCCCTTGTGCCATTATGTAATGCAAAGTTACACAGAAGTGGGTCAGAAAGATAACTTCTATGTTTCGTGGTCCTAATGGCTCTTCAAACTACATATTGAACACTTGAAGCCAAAAAGAGAACTGAACAGGCTACATTTGAAACCATAATTCCGCAAGGTTTTTTCATGTTAGCATTGCTGTTGAGGGTTTTCCTTTCCTCCCACCTCTGGCATCCTTAATTAGTAATTTTATGTGTTTATAAAAGGCTTGGAACCAAGGTAATTTCGGACGAAAATTTGGGATGATTTGGCTAAAGAAAATAATCTGAAAGAAGACCAGGATCATTATTAGATGAGACAAGTCCTGAAGTTTCTTCCTCCTCTTTCCTTCTATTTGCGGTATTCAAGCTACATCTTCCCACTCCAAATAAATTTTTCTGGGCTAGGGACAGCATGTCAGTGGCAGCAGTGCCCTACTCCATGAGGTCCATGGACCTTCTCTTATGTTACATTAAGCCATGAAGCTTTCTTTTAAAGTGTTAAACATTCAGTGGGCTCTGACCGTGTAGACAGAAATAGTTATTTCATAAATATCTGAGGAGGAGTGCAATACCCGTTTCACTACAGGTTCTGTTTTGGAGAAGGTGTGTAACTTCTGAATGATGGGCTCACGCCTTCTCTTTTGTCCTCTAGTTTTCTACTGCTGCACTGAAGAGGTGAAAAAGCCCAGATGAGCATTCTGCTAAGTTTTGGATCATTAGTGCAAAGAGTGTGCAATAAGTCATTCAAATCTCCTCACAGAATGACAGCTGCCTACACTTTCTGGTTTTATATATATTTACGTTTGTGGCTAGACATGCTCTTAAAAAGCCTAATGCATTTCTAAGAAAACTTCAAATAAACTGTTGCTTCAATTTTGCATGTTTCTTTCATGGATTTAGGGTTTGGAAGATGGACTTCAACTACTGTTTTCTCTCCTACAGAGCTTAATGCATGGATAGAGTGGTATAGCTGAACACAAGAAACCTTGAAATTTATAAAGCTCGTGTTCAATTGTAATAAACAGAATTGCCAGAAGGCTGCATGTGTCAATTAGCTAGAAGATGTGGGGGACAGGATGGGACAGGGCTGTGGGCAACCAGTGTAAATACCTTTCTGAGAGTGCTCTGATTTTGGTTGGATTGGCTTCTCAGAGATCATCAACTTGTCAAAGTCAGAGGAGATCTTTTTGCTCCAAACTGTCAGTGCAAATTTTTTTAAATTACTTCCTGTTTCTTTCTTTTGGTTACTTCATCTGTAATGTCTTGTAAGGGAATACCAGTTTCAACTAGACACTATTTCATAATGCACAGTCTGAAAAGGAGCAGTGTTATTCTTCTGCCCTGCCTTTCAGGAAACAACTTCCTTGTGAAGAAATTTTGTGTATACTGTGTGTGGGGTTTTAATATATGAGTTACCAGATCTCTGAGTCTTGTGAGCATCTTGTTGGCATAAGTTGAAAACAAGATATATGTAGCGTTTCCCCACAGCTGCCCTCTGTCTGTGCCCGTAAGAAGCAAAGTAAACTGAAAAATCTATATTTAAAACCCAACACCTGAACAGATACAGGCAGAATTCCTCCTCCCTGTCATTAGTCTTTGAGGAAGACTGCTGTGAAAGCATGTTTCTTGTGAGGTGTATTGGGAGATACAGAGCTTGTGATTTGCTGTTTGTACTGATGCAGATTGCACTATGTAGATTTAGTTATGTAATTAGTTAATCACACACACACTTAACTGTAAAAAGTCTTTTTGATGCTCTTTTTTTGGTTATTGTTTTTAAATAAAACTCAGAACACTTGTCATTTTAGGATGTCCTGCATGTCTACTGACTATGTTTCAGCAGTAAGCAGATGTTTTAAGAAACTGATGGGATTGGTATTCAATGCAAAGCTAAGCTGTTGGTGATTCTGAACCAGAGCTTTTCCTGAAGTTGTATAGAAGGCAGAATTCTTCATGTTCTCCATATTCCTCAAGATATGAAAATTACTGAGGGATGAATTTGTGTGAAAGGATAACATTTTGAGATATTATTTAAATGGAGATGTGGTGCTTTATCAGTCTTAACTTCGTGTGATGAGTATCTTCAAAGAGCAGATTGTGACAAGAATCCATCCTTTACACAAAACAAGTTCATTGTGGCTTGTACTCAACCCTCCCATCTCTTTCCTATCACTTATTTTGGTATTTAGTGCTTAAAATTTTTTTATCTGTGAGAGAATCCTAGGGGTTTTTTGTTTTATTCCATTGATAAAATTCTTTACAACTTCATAATCCATTTTCTAACACGTGTTAATTGATGGCCAAAAATCTGATCCAGGCAACAACCCCTTATGCACGGCTTGGGAAGAATAATTGAAACTGAAGTAAACACCAAGTGACATCCCTTGAAACCCAAGAATTTCTGAAGTATAGCAGTGCTTCTCTACTTCATCCATTTAAAGCAAAGATTGTTGTTCTTTTTACTGATATTTAGGTCATATTATCTTATTCAAGTTTACAATAGTATTCTCTAGATTGATGTTAAAATAACATCCCTTGTGCTGCCCTCCTTCCCCATCCCCATGTCTGTCTGTACCACACACACAGAGTCACAGACAAACCTTGTAACTCTTCATTGCTGCATGTTGACTTATCTGTGTGGATATTATGCTTTTGGAGGGGTTGTGAGAGTGTTAGAAAACATTTTTTTAAAAAGAAGTTTAATATTTTTACTACTGGATGCCTAAGTCATCTCTGCAATGATGGAAGTTTCATCCTTTAAAGCATTGCAGGAGTATCTCCCGCATCGGTTCTGAGGTGGAGGATTTACTTTTTTTATACAACCAGTATTTTTACCCTTCAGATGCTATAGCCTTTCTGTTCATCTTCAGTCATTAGTAAAGGACAGGCTACAGGGCAGGGGGAGAGATAACTTACCCCTTTTGGTCAGATTCAGAACTGTAGAGTGGTTCACGTGCTGATCTTTGCTTGGAAGAGTAGTTCTGGTGCTTATGTGGCTTTTGGGAATTTGTCAGTCAACAGCTACTTGTATGTAATGATCTTAGACATTTTGTAGTTTACTTTCAGATTTAAATTTTTTCATTTGGTTTGGGTGCGAGTTATTCATTATTTGAAGGTGCTTAAAAATTCAGTTCTGATTCTTCAGGAAGTTTCAAGCTGTTTCAAAGAGCAGTTGTACCGCCAGTTGTGCTATCTTGACCTAGAGAATTGTATGGAAATATTTTTTGCAAGTCTTTCCTCAAGCTAAGAGAGATACAACAGACTTGTGCATTGTATCTGCTTGTGTGTGTATTGGGGTGCTGCTTTCTGGGGACTCCAGTGCCACCCTTGAAAACATCTGTTTCTCATGTTGGCCTTTTTAATTGCCTGCTGAGTAAATTATTTTGTTTAAGATTTGTGTGGTTTCTTTTTATAACTAGTATGTGGTTTAATAGCTAATGCTTCCCTCCTCTGTTAATTTAATCTAGTAGTCAGGATCTTCTGTGCTGGTTATTACCTTGAGAACATCGGTGATGGGACTGTTTTACAGTTTTGGGTATGTGAGCAGTGCGAAATGTTCGAGAAGTGGGAATTACAAACTTAAGCAACAGTGGTATTTATTAAGTATAAGGCAATTCTTTAAGCAGGTGCTTACTCTAGATGATTAAACAACCTGTAAGAGTCTCATTGGAAAAGCATTCTAGCTGATCACACCCTGGCTGAGATGTTATATTAAAAAAAAAAAGCAAAATGCCTTCTTGTTTTTTGTGCGAGTTCAGCCTGCTGGAAATGCACGTGCTATTGTGTAATACAGGTTCAAGTGCTAAGCTGTTGAGGCCAATACCTAATGTAAATGTGCCTTACGGAGGTGGTATGCAGATATTCTGCTGTCAGGAATAGCAGTTGCCGTGTTATAACTCATGCCCTGGTTTCGGCAGCAAGTGGCTCCTTGTAAATATTGCAGATTTGGATTTTTCATGTAAAACTCTGTAGACACCATTTACTTTAAAATGCTGTGTTTATTCTGTTTTTCCTGTGAATTCTTGCTTGGTTTGTGTTGGATACCAAATAGTCCATTAGAAGAAAAGCTTGTATATGCACAGTACTCATATTTTAGTTGTCAGTACTTGTGTGTAATATGCAAACAGATTTTATTCTAATTAGATACTGTCCTACATTTTTATTATTATTAAATTATTTTATTATTAAAGCCAAGTAAAGAAAAATTAGTACTTTAGGTTCTTCAGTGTACTGAAGTTACACATCAGTGTGCTCTGTGACCTACATGCCTCCCCAACATGGACACTTGTGCAGGGCTATAGAAAGTTAAATAAGGCATTTCAGTAGAAATCAGAAAGGTCAGGTAGAAGAAGGGGCTTACCATACTTTATAAAGAATGCTAGCTTTTCAAAAATCCTGTTATACACTTAAGAAGATGCAGATGCCACTGTACTATCCAGATATTTTTTTTGTTTCCTCAACCAAATACATATTTTAAAAAGCTTTTATTATTTTATTTCTTACTCTTTCCTCTCCCTCCTGTGCCCTTTCTGAAAGCATTCTTAACCTCTGGTTGCAAAATGCTGTTCTATTAATAACTTATTTTAAAATCTTTATAAAATGGTTTTATAAAATGACCAGTTACTACTTTTGATACTCTGAGATCTCTGTATTCCTCCCATGCAAGTTGAAAGGGAAAACTCCCAGCCCCTGAAAAAGGATCATGCTTTCTCCTCCTCTTCCTCCTCTGAATTAATTTAGAGGAAACCCTGAGAACTAAAAATTTTGTTTCTAACCCCACTGTTTTTATTTCCTTCACGCTTTCATATTAGAGATGGAAAGTAATTTTGCAAAGCTATGGCCAGTTGAAGACTTCCAGCTTCTTAGATAGGAACCAACATCATTGAAGAAACCACTATCAAATAGAATAGGTTATCATGGCAGTAGGTAAAGAAGCATTACTAAATACATGTCTGTATTTAAATAGTTAAAGGGAGGTATCAAAACATGCACTATAATGAATAGTAAAGAACAGTACAATACAGCTGAGGCATACATTGCATTAATTTTCTGATTACGTGACTGTATGCAATTATTATGAGTAGTAAATGTAAGTGAAATGTAAATGAGGAGGAAGAACAGTTAGTAAAGTAATATTTAAGTTTAAAAAGAGTTAAATTTAAAACAACTGACTTGTTATTCTGAACTCGGAGACAAAAACTTCAAGGAGAGTTTAAAAGATCTTTGAATAAGAACCTCTGCCTGAGCAAAGGTTTAGTGCCAAACTAGTCAGGATATTTTATATTAAAAAAGGAGAGGTACTAGAGAATGATCATGCTATCTTACTCAGAAGGAATTATTCAAAATTCATATTTATTGCCTATCTGTGAGTAAGAGGAGTTCTTTTGACTTCCTGTCAGTAGAAAAATTTTAACTTTTGTCCTACATCTCCATTGTGTCCTGGTTACTTGGCCCCTGAAAGAGAGTGAAGTTAACATAAGCTGCCTGTAGTGTTAACACACAAGAGTAAAATTTCACTTTGTATTCTTGTCAATTTTATAATCGTGCTAAATTCTAGACTTGAGCCCATCGTAAATTAACAACATTCTTTCAGTCTTCTGTCCTGATCTGCAGGCTCTAACCAACCCTCTTGTGTTCATGAGTAGGTACAATCTTGTAGTTTTTTTGGGTCTGGGTTTTTTGTGGTTTGGTTTTTGAGGGTGTGTGTAATAAATAGTTTCGCCTATTCTTAGTTCCATATCAAATGTCCCATGGCCTATGTTCAAAACCTCAGAGCTGAGATGTTGCTATTACTTTGTGCAGGAAGACCACAGGATGATTTTGTGTGGGACTTGTGTCAAGACCTTGGACATGGCCAAAGGTTCTCTGCTGTCTTCCTGGTGTGGTACTGCTTTGGTGTGTCAGAACAGGGCACCCACTGGTCTGTGCTCTGCAGCTGCTTTATCCCTGCTAATGCTTGGTAATTTCCAGTGAACCGACTTTGGCAGCCTCTGTTTTGTGCAGTAGTTGATGAACTTTTGCATGTCGTGTTTGAAAAATGCGGGGTAAACTTAGGTTAAAACATTAGTCAAAAATGAAAAAAAAAAAATCTGTATCCTGATAGGAAAAGAAAAAGATACATTAGTGGTGAGTTTCTTCAACAGCAAGGCAATGAAAGACATACAACAGAATGGGTGTACTTCAGTCAACTTTCAAACATTGTTTTTAATGCTTTTTTGGTAATTTTCTTGACTGCAGACCACCTATAATTTCCATTGAAGCTGATAAGCTGATATAATTACCAGTGTTCATCATCGAGTGAATCGGCTTGCTTGTTCAGGGACTTAGCTTTAAATGTAATGGAATTTTCTTTTAATCAGTAAGAAATTTAGAAATACTCTAAATGAAAATATGCATTTCAGAAGTGGGAGGGGAAAAAAGCAGTGCAACTTGGTTCTATCAAGGCCCCTTGAAAAATCTGATAGAATAATGTTTTCCTAACTTGTTTACTAGGCAATTGAGAAAGTATTTTTTCTTAATCTGGAAATTATATTAGAATTTTCTTCATGGTAAACATTTCCTGCTGCTAATATGGATTGATGAATAGTAGTTCTGATAAGGTTTATGGGGTTTAATGAATACATTATAGTTCTTCATATTTATACATTCAAACAGCTACTGAAAATCTTCACCTGAGACTTCAGTATAGTATTCAAGCCTTAATTCAGATATTTGAAAATATAAAATTCAGAGTTTCTTCAGCTTCAAGATGTCCTGTCAAAATATTTGTGTATTTATTACCTTTGATGTATAATAAATGTCAAGACTTGGCTGTGAATGTCTTTAATTTTAGTGTCAATTTGACTTAAAATTGCATTGATTTGAGTAGGGTTGTTTTGGTTTCACTTTTAAGATGCAAGTAGTCTTTTCAGATTTTACCTCATGGCATGAAGAAACCAAAGGAAATCATTAAATGTGTGTGAATGACAAAGACTGAAAATGAAATTCTGTAAAAATTACAATAGATGATAAATGTTTTCAATTACTCTTTAAAGTCTGTTTTTAAAAGGGCTGGTAGGCTGTTGTAGTTACAGTTTAATCTCAGTGAGCACCGTTGAGATGCATAAAAGTGATTTTTGTTTTATGGCTTATGGCTTTTGGTAAGATTTTTTGTTCCATAAAGCTGTCCTTAGGGAACTTTATGTATACATAGAGACTTGTGTATCATCTGTGTTGGGTGACATGACCTTATAATTTTTTTTGACTGCGGTCTGACATTTGTAGGATTCAAGTTAAACATGTTTGCAATGTATTGATCTTGATATCACTTAGTTATGTATATGATGATACAAGTGTTGTTGGTATAAGGAACCAAAAATTTGGTTTCAGTCATTGTCATTTCCCATCAGTCAATACTGACCTGGATAGCACTGAATGGAGATGGACAGTCATGTAGATATTTGTAATACGAAAGCTAATTCTAGTTGCATATGTCAATAGGAGATATGATTTTAAAATAAAATAAAGAAAATGCATCATTAATACATCTGACTTGTCTTAATCTTACATCTTCTTTGCTTTTATTAAAGAAAAGAACAAAGTAATCTTATTAATGCCCAAACTTAACCCGAATGAATTTGTTTTCAGAAGGAATGTTTCATTTGG
The DNA here is from genome assembly GCA_013398855.1 of Mohoua ochrocephala. Lineage (NCBI taxonomy): Eukaryota > Metazoa > Chordata > Aves > Passeriformes > Acanthizidae > Mohoua > Mohoua ochrocephala. The sequence continues at coordinate 379,111 of VZTA01023060.1, read as the reverse complement.
CTGTAAACATTGTTGAGTTCTCACAAACCAAAGTCTCTTATAGCACAGTGTACAATGGGGAAAAATTATAATGTATTTAATTAGGTACTTACAGTGGAGAATGCAGCACATAAGTGAGCTGCAGAAGTGCAAAAATAAAAGCTGTGATTGCTGAAGGGGGGTGATGCAGCTTTCACTTCAGGCTGCTGGTGTGCTCTGGCATTAATATGCAAATATATGCACATACATGCAATCACATCGTCCCCATTTGAACTTTGTTGTCCCCTCAAGGTCACAATAAAATCATTGCCCACAGTGATTGTATTCATAGATAACATGATTTGAAGGATCTGGAGGTGCCTTTTAAATTACACTGTAAGACTGGCAGATTCCAGAAAGACCAAAGGAATGCTTGGTTCTCCTTTTAGAGAAGGTGATAAGTTTGTGCAAGAAGTTGCCAGTATCCCGGTACACAGTATGACACGTTCATTAGACAGCAGAAATATCATGGACCACATTGTTGGAGAGCTTGCAAGGGAAAGTGATTTTGACTAGTCCTAAATGATGTACTGAACCCAAATTAAGATACTGGAAATACTGCTATTGAGGAATTACTCTAACAGCAGTCAGACTATACTTCATTCCTGCAGGAATGTTTCAACTGTCCAAAACAAGTCCTTTGTATTTGTGTTGAAGGCCCTTCCCCTCTCCCTCCCCCTCCCCCCCCAACTGGGATGTCTGTAAGAATGTTCCTTAACACTAAAAAGAAATGGAAAGGGGCAGCCAAGAGTGGTGTGATTTTTCTTGAAGCCTTGAAATCACCACATAACCTGCAAGTGGTTGACTTGTGTGAAAGATAAAGAGAGTTTGTGTGTTTGGATGGTGCAGTAAATGGAAGTACAGAAAGAGGAAGATAACCTTTTCTCATAAAGTTCAACTGGTGCCCAGCATTGGGAATAGAAAGTATATTAGGTTCTGTTAGGCTTAATCCAGAAACACTAGAGAGGGCCAAACCAAGAGTCTGGGGAACAATTTACAAGGTCCCTGAAAACTATTAAAGCCTGTTTTTTCAAGCATCTGAAACAAGAAGCTTTCTGTAATACTAGAAACTGATTAATATATGGAAGTGGCACTCGAAGAAAATAAGGTCGCGGAACAAACAAGCGATGCCTTTAGGTAACTGTGTTCACAGCGCAGGAGGTTGGACAAGTTCACTTCAGTCCAACTCTGCTCCCTTGCAAAAGGAAACTGCCTTAAAACATGTTGTGGAGGTGGGAGGGGAGTGAGCAGCCCTCCAGGTAAAATGTCATCTTCCTCATGGGTAACATGAGAATGAAGCCACTGAGCACTCTGTGGCATTCAATATAGTTATTGCTCAGGACTGCTTCAGTATGGGGGCAGTTGGGAAGGAGGGTACAGCTCTGGGATGAGTCCAGAGAGTTCCAGACCTGGAGACTTGATGGCACACTCCTGATTTCTCCAAAAGAGTCACAGGGCAGGTGGACAAGAGGGATATGCAGTTGACATGGTTATGGTTAGCCAAAACCCTTGTTAAAGGTTCTTAAATCTTTTAGGCAGAGAAATTAATTTAAAATTGAGGGTACCAGAAAAAGGGAGTGGTGTTACAATAGGATACTCATACAAATGCAGACAACTTTCTGGGATATTTGCTGTTCAGTAAATTACCTGGAAAAGGGTGTGGAAAGCAAAAGGAGTAACTTTGCTAATGATGTGAAGTTATTCAGGGTCACGGAAACAAGGGTGACATGGAATTGCAGAGAGATTTCATGCTAGAATAGCAAAAGGGACAAATGAAATTCAGTTTTTAAAAACCCTAATACAGAAGCAGAGTACTTGTCCTGTGATAAAGGACAAGTAGCTGATCTGTAATTCCTGATACATGCATCAAAAGAACAGATGTCTCATCTTTTAGAGAGACTAAAACCTTAACATGAGATATAACATTTTTCAACAGACATTCATGCAATAAAAGGAATTGCGCTGTAGCAGCTAGAACAAGAAAATAAATATTTAACCTAGTACGATTTAAACTGGGGTTTTTTTCTTCTTACAAATTAGGCAGTGTTTTAAGCAAGAAGTTTATGAGAAGTAGAATCGCCATTCAAGAGAGGTGGAATGACAATATGAACATTTGAAATGGCAAATAGAGTATAGATACAGATAAAAGTAGAAAGCGGAATTGGAAAACAGTTGGGCTTAGACAAAGTTGTCATTTCATTTAAGCTGTTTTTTGCTCTGGGTTTTGGAACCAAATATTAATGTATTTTAACAGCTGATTGTGAGATCAAGTATGTAAAATCTATTTTTTAAATGTATAAAATCAGCTAATGTATACTGTGTAGCTGTTTCCCATGTTAAGAAAAACTTCATAAGCACAAAAAGAATTGGAAGGAGAAAACTAGAGTGAAACATGGCAGATATTCTGGTAGCAACACTCCTGACTTCTCTCACAGTCTCGATTTTTATTTAAAGCATTTATTTGAGACAAATGGTCCTGGTTACTGCATTTGTGATTAGTTTCTATCTCCAAGGAAATCAATACCATAACATACCATGAAACTAAACCAAAACTGCAATACTGGCACACTGAAAAGGTTTTTATAGTTCATTATATATCAGATTATCATATTTACCAAATTACATAAAGAGAAAATATCAACAACATTTCATCTAGTCTGTAGCCAGCATAATCTAATTTAAAATGAATATGATACAAAAACCAGTGCAGAACAGGAAAGAACAATAAAAGGAAAAATTACAATCCAAGAGGCAAGTGTAATGCAAGGAGGAAGAAAAATCCTGCAATACAGTTGCTTTGCATGGTTACTGCTACCACAGAATTACTTCTCTTGTAAGAAGAACCAAAAGAACAGATTAATTCACTGTCAAATCAAATTTTCCCCCTGAGACTACATATAACATTAAAAATGGGAACAGGGGATTTTTAGCAACTCTCCATCTGAACCAGAGTGCGCCAGACTCCAGAGAGTCCATCTAGTTGCTGTAAATTCTTTCTTTTTCAAGACAAGACATACCATTCTGCAACATTCCCTCTTCATGAGAAGACTTCTTTTAAATTATATTCTCTGTTCAGCAGGAATGGAATTTTTTCTTTCAAATTAAGCACACCCACTCTAAATACGCAATACGTGTTGGATTCCAGTCTTTCTCTGGGTTTTTTACCCTCGTTCAAACCTGTAAGACCAAGCTGTTCCATTGCAGCTCAAGAGGATGCATGTGCATGTAACAAAGGAGAAAATACGTCAGCAATTCTGTTAATTTATGTTTATTCTGTAGAAGTGATTGACAGGTTTTGAAGTTTGTTTTGGACAAAGGGCTACTATATTTTGCAGAGAAATTCATCCTTAGTCATGCCATTGATATGCATATAAAGTGAGTCACCATCACCTGTTCTTTATTCCCAGTGTAGAGGAGATGACCTGTTCCCTGTGTAACATTAGTTTCTTCTTGGCTTTTGGCAGATCTGTGGGTATTCTGACTGAGAAACAAATGCTTATATCTGACCAGAAAAGGATTGTTTTTAAAAACTGCTGGTTTTTTCCCGTTATTTTTGCGTGTTAAACTTAGGAGCAAAAGAAGCTTTTAATGTTTTAAGTGGGCTGTGAACATAATTTACCACTTTGAGTTTAATTAATTGTTGATATCCGAATCTTGTCAAATGTAATTTGCTTTGAAAGAAGCATGACAGCAAGTGGAGCACCTGGAGACTGTAGTCTAGGATTTAGGAGCCTTGTTCTAGTTAAAAACAAGAAAGAACCCATGAAGCGAGACCCCTCTAAATTCCTGTCTTTCTTGATCTATGTGCCCTTATGTCTTAAACAGTTTTAACTTTTATTGCTGTAAGTGAACCTTCAGAGGTTAAAAAATGGCAAGCTACCTAGTTAATTTGTATCTCACTACTTTTCCGCTCTGTTCTGTCTTTGCTCTCCAAACACAGATTCTGAACTGAATGTATGTGCATGGATGTGTATGGGTAATTGCTCTCAGGTTCCTGATAACTTGCATTTTTTCTACAGAACTCAGGTTTCAGTGCAGACGTATGGAATATATTTAATGGAAAATTAGATACAACAGTTTTCGACCTTGTTGTTCCATGTATTGCTTTGTATCTTACAGTGTAATGATCAACCCTACTCAGAAATAAAAATTGTTTCTAAATAGATATTTGTAAAACTTCACAACTGTCTCTTTCCACAGTGCTGCTTTGAGGTGCAATTGTACAGGGAAGGTTTTCCATCAATTTTGGGTGACTTTTTTACATTCTTAGATACTTCAGTGTTTAAACCTGCTTAACTTGTGACTTAATAATAGAAATACTGTGCAATACCAAGAATAGCTCCTGCTAGCATAGCTGCAGCTGATTATTTAGTAGCTGTTTGCTTTAGAAGAAAATTCAGGTGGATATCTGAAAAAAATGGAGAAAGTAGCATAATTAATGAGGTTTAAATAAATTTGGTCTGAATTACTTGCTTGGTGTCCATAGAGAATCTGTAGCAAAGACAGGAATAGCATATGGTTTTATCAGCAAGAGACTGTCTTGCTGCAATCCTGGTGTCGTTCACAACTTCGCAAGTTCTGGAATAAATGAACCAAAGACACAACACTCCTGTTCGTCTTTCTTTCCCAGTGGAGATGCATCTTCTACCCTGAATAGTAATACAGTTTTGGTGGGAAGGGCCATATAAATAATGGTTTCACATGATTTTATTTTCATGTGAGGTGGGAAAAGTGGACTTTAACAGCCTGAGCTGATACCTTTGCACTTTCATTCTGTCAGTCTGTGTGCAGTTGATCAGCGAGTCGTGAACCCTTAAATTCCTCATGAAGTCATGTGGCTTGGGCTGTTGCTGCTGGTTACATTGACTACTGCAGAACAGGAGAAGGCATGTTTTGCTAGCAAGCTGTATAACCTTTGCCAGGAGAGAAGACAGATAACAGTTAGGAGTTAGGCATTCCACTCGAAGTCGTTCTGGAAAGCATAGAAGCTTCCGCTTCTTTTTCTGTAGCTCTGAGCATGAAAATTTCTCTTTTCCAACTTGCTTTCGTACCCCCTACCCCTGCTTCATCTTTGGATGTTTGTCTCAGTCTTGTTCATGATACCCAACTGCATTATTCAGAGAGTGTCAATCACAGTCTGTTCATTCTGTCTGTACCAATGTCTTCATGGAAGCTTACCTGGTTCCCTTCTCCCTTTTTTCTGACTACCATTGGTTATTTCCTTCCTTGGACCTCTTTCTAATTTTTCTCCTTTTTGCTCTGTTCCATCTTCTTGTGCTCCCACCTCATCAGTGTCTATCAGAAGAAATGGAAAAGAGCTACATGAATGTGTCTTCTTCCCACTGCCTTTCAGCACCTGTGATGCTTTGTGTCCCTTCCCTTGCATTCCCAGAGTTTCCCAGCTCTGTGGTAGTCCCTCCTTGTGCCTTTCTTTCTGTTCCCAGAATTTTCCCACTTTCTCAGCATCCTCATTCTCACTCCTCACCCAACTGCTTGTTAGTCCTTCATCTGCCATTTTTCTTACTGACTCTTAGTCAATTGCCTCTTCTGTCTTCCATCCTCTTTGCCCAAAAGATTTGGTTTTCCATTGACCCTCCCTCCAGTTCCCACTGTTCTTGCCAAGTAGGCTCAAATCCTCCCTTGCCAGTTTCCTGCAGCGTCCCACTCACCGCATCTGCTACAATCTACTTTTTTCCTTTTCCTCACTTCATTCATGCCCTTTGCATTCTAATCACATTTTCCTTTCTATGTTGCCTAGGTGTCAGCACAGAGTAGTTGAAAGCTTAGGAGAAACTTTCTGGCTTCTGGATTGTATTTTCAGCGCTTACCTAACCAAAGAGCTAAAACTGTGGGGAAAATTCATTTTTGAAAAGACCAACTTTATCCTTGAAGTCATGGTTGTCAAAGAAAGATTGTAAAACTTTCTTGGTAAAATTCCTAAACTTTTTCCAGTGCTGCTGTGGCAGTGTTCTTCCAGATAATGTCAGTGCACAAAAGATACTCAGTTGTTGGGGCTGTGTCTATGTACTATATAAAACTCTTTGGATGTCGTAACTTGGAAACTTTTACTCTGGGGAAAACGGAGCATAGAGACCTCTGACAGTGTTGAGGGTGTCCAGAGTTTTTAGACAGCTTAGCTGATAAAGTTGAAAAAGACCTAGTGAGACTTGCTATGCAGCATTGTGGATCCCAGCTTTTTTATTGTCATTAGTATGTACAAATTTCTTATTCCCACAGTGCCTTGGAGATGTATTTTGGGCCAATTCTAGGGGATGAAAACAGTAAAATGCAAATTGCTATCCTATAAATTGCACATAGTTAAACATATCAGACTCCTACTAAATGTACAGGTGCCACTGTGCTCGAAGATGAGGCTTCAGTGTGTGTGCACATGCATTTTGCTCAGGTTTTAAAATACTTTCTGTATCCAGGTTTCTTGAAATTATTTTAGCTATTTTATGACAGATGAGCTCCATGTTGAGTATTTGCCTCAAATTAGATGATATGTCAAAACTAACAAAGTTGTCTGATGTTACTTTTTATAAGAAAGTGAAAACAAAGTGTTCTAATAACAACTTGAGTGTTGAGCAATCTTTAAATTTCATTCTAGCCTGCATAATTTTAAACAGCTCTTGTGGAATAACAATAAATGCCTTGGTTCCTCGCTGCACTGTTAGAAGAGGGAGCTGTCCCTTAACCATGGTGACAAGGTAAAGCCTCTCTTCTGCCTCTTGACCACAGCTGTCCCTTTGCTCTCCCACCCTTGCTGGTGAGAGTGTGCAGTTCCACCAGAGCCAAGCTAGTAAAGTCTGGTCAAGGACTCAGATTTTTAGTATCTTTTAAGATAGAAATTATGTATCAAAGAACTGGTGCCTTGTTTTCTGCAACCGAGTCATCAACCCTGACTATACGGACTTTGTGCCCTGAATCAGACTAAGAATCTGGCTAGGGAGTGTCCTTCACTGGTTCTCTGAATGGTTTTTGAGGTCCCTCTGGGACGGAAGGTGTGTTCGTGCCTTCTACTTCCAGGCTCCACAGAGACTCCTATGTGATGGAGGCTTTTCTGCATGGAGCATTCTGGCGTGGGCTTTTCTTTTTCATGTTTGAGGGCTCCAAGGTGACCAATAGCTCTTTACCCTCACACCAAAAGATCTTTTTCTAAACTATTCTGAGCTGCCAGTCTTTCACCAAAACCACCGTAGAACCTGAAAGCTTCTCAACGCAATTGGATCCCTCTCGGTCATTTAGAAAGTGAGGAGAAACCTTGCTGAGAAGCTGCAGCGCAATCCCCATCCCGCACACAGGCCTGAAGGCCCCCTTACCATGCCATGTGCTGGTTCTGGCAGGTAGTGCCAAGGTTAGAGAGCCCATGAACTAGATTTACCTAGCCGTGGTGGATCGATCCCGTGCTGCTTGTCTGTCCCACCCGCTGCAGAAGTCGAGCACTGCAATCTTCCATCTTAGGCAAGTCTTCCTAGACTCACATTTCTGGGCAGAGCACCACTGGGTATCATCCACCGTCTCCTTGGACACCTTCAAGGATCTGTGGGTGTTGGCAGTGCTGCTCTGCTTGGCATCTCCTCATAATTCATCTTTCAGCCTCCAAGCCCTGAGAATTATTTCATTTGTTGTTCATCTCTGACAGATGAGCTGTTTGGTTTTGCAGCATAAATGGAGAAAAATGTGAAAGATACTTTCTAACTGCAGATGCTAAGAGAACATTGTGAAAAAAGGAGAACAGCAAACCATCCACATTGAGCAGTGTGGCTCAGTAGCTCCAGTAACTTCCCGAATCAAAATCTCTGCATACAATAAAAGTCAAACAAGATTTTATATATCTGCTCTGTGGAATGTCTTCTATATGTTCTAGTATGCCACATTGTTACTCTGCAAAGTTTTCTCATCATCCCTCTGTAAATGCATCGCCTTTCTATTTAGATCTTCTGGGGTTTTTTTCCTTTTTATTTCACTTTGCTTTTTTTAAATTGTTGGGTTTTGCTTATAGGGAGAGATTTTGCAGTGACAAACCAACAGTAATAACATCTATTTTGTATAGTAGCAAATTATCTGAAATGCTGCTTACTTTGTTTTTAATGGATAACAACCAATATTTCTACCTGAACTGTCACACACTTAATAATTGTATTGTTTAGTGTGTTAAAATAGGCAGTGATTTTTATATGCTTTGAGTTTGAGCTGTGTAAACATGAAACAGCTATTATGAAATGCACTGAAAACATTCTCAATTACTTAAGCACTGGATATGTGGATACTTGCAAAGATTTTAATTTTCTGTATTAATGCTACTGTATGAAAGTTGATTTCCATGTTTAGCTTTTTATTTTAGAACCTTCATTAGCATAGTTTTGGTTTTTACCAACAACCCATAGCAGTAGTCGAAAGGCATTTGATGTGGTTGTTTCTATATGCCTTAATTGGAATTACACTTGCTTTTACCCAAGTTTCACTTTGTGTAAAACTAGTCTACCATTTCAGTGCACTGATCTTTAGGTTTATCCCCTTAAATTCAGGGTGTTTGTATGTGTATATGTATTTTTTTATTATTTTTTTTTTAAAATATCTAATTTCTGAAAGTGAAACTGTCATCCTGTGACACCTAGGAAAAAATACCCCAACCCATTAAGGTGTCATTACATAAAAAATACTTTGTAACTTCTGCCTTTGATATGTTAGAATTGTTCCATTTCTGGGTGTCTCTGCCTCTTTATTAAGGCTGTACAACAGATATATATATATAGAGAGATATATATTCAGTCTTTTTGGTTTCAATTTCAATGAATCTGGGAGAAAAAAACCAACTTTTCCTGATGGTTATTAAGAGGATTTTTAGCATGGTGCATGACCTGGAATTGCATGTTACAAGTGGAGCAACAAACAATCTTGAGGAAATAGATTATTTGATTTTTCCTATTTATAAGTTTCATGCTGTTTTAAATTAGGTACACCTGTAAAACGGAAAAGGAACGTATTTTAGTGCACTTCCTAGAGAAAATATAGAGCATTTTTAATTAGTGTGATGACTATTCAACTTAATCTGTTCTGTTCTTCTTGGAAATTTTGCTAATTTCTGTTTTTCTTGACACCACTTATTTCTCCCTTTCTGTTTACGCCTCTTTGACCTGTAAGAATCAATACTCTCTTTCTCCTGTTTTTCAGTGCTTACTTTTACATTATGGCACTGAAAACATGACCCTTTGAGATCCTTCCTGTCTAGCATAAGCTGATATGGCACAGATTGCTTAGGGAAGAAGAGTTAGAAGGATCCTGTTTGGGTTTGTGTTTTGTTGGTTTTTTTTTTTTTCTTTTCTTGTAACAGCTTCAGCTTGTGAAAGTTGTCAGAGTTGCAGTTTTACTTTGCAAGTGGCACTTTGATTTAAATGTAAGTCTGGAAAACAGCAGGAAGCTGTGGTTAAAAATAACTGTAAGTATTTCCTTATCTTCTAAAGTATTAATTGACAAAAATCTATACTGCCCTCATCTGTTCTTTTCCTTTCAATTCTTAAACATCTGCTCCACCAGATTTTCCTTATAACAGCAGTTCCAGACTCTCAGATTTAATCTTAGAAACGATATCTGACTAATTATTTAAAGTATGTATTAAATGTATCCTGCATCTGGGTAACATGTTACCTTGTAAAAGCAAGATTTTTTTTGCTTTTTTGTTTTGTTGTTGTTGCTTATTGCTTTGTGAAAACTTAAGTCTTCATGCTGGAGTTTGTGCTGTTTCTTCTTTAGGATTCATGTCTCTATTAAAAATTCCTTTTTGCTGTGGAGAGACTTTGCAAAGTTTATGAAGTGAAAATTGAGCAAATGATTTGCCTTAAGTTCTGAACATAGTGTTCTGTAAGGTTTCATTAAGACTTTTCATTTGCTTTTTAACTGAGAAAAGGTATCTATATGTTGCAAAAGGATGGTAAATTTAGGGCCAGGAAAGGTTTTAGTATGGTTAGTAATGTACCCATAAGAATACTCAGAATTCAGGGTTCTCAAGTGCAGTTTATAAATGGGTACTGTTGTTAAGATGTAGTTCTCATCAGAGATCTGGTAAGTAAGGTATGTTCCATCTTAAATATTTAAATGATACAATTTTTTTGCTACTAATCATAATAGCTCTTAGAATTTCAGGAGTCCTCAAAATGATCGTTTTTAGGTGTCCTTAATATCTTTTGAACTGAATTCATAGCTGAAAAACCACTTTGTTCAGCAGGATTTTGCTACTGAACCTCAGATACGAATGTGGTTCTCTTTAGCATGATTTCGTTAACTGCTTATGATCTTGGGATATCACCTAAAAAGAAAAATAATAAAACAACAAAGGTTTTAAAAACTGTGGAGAAACTACCTGCAAAACCTGAATTAGCCCAATCACATGTGCACTTGAGAAAAGGCTCGGTGTAGTATTTTTTAATTGAATATTAAATTCTGTGTGCCTGTCACATTACTTTAATATTTTGTTAACCTCTTTGAATTCTGTGGGCTAAAGCAAAGGAACTGGAAAGAGATGACCTGTAAACTAACTGATGGGGAAGAGAAGGCTCTAAGGAAAGGATCAAGGAGCAGGCTGTGGCTCCTTGCCAGGGCTGATATCGACTCAGGTTATCAGGACAAGAGGAGTGTAAATGTTTGCAGAGACTTTTAAGGTACCAGAGACTACTGTACAGGTAAAGCTTTGTCTTCAAGCTTTTGCTTTCATTCGCATCTCTCTTTGGGATTTAATGAATAGTATCTTTCAGAGATATCGATGCAAGGTTATTTCAGGTCTCTGACTGGAAACACTTGGGAGACAAAATAAATTTGCCAACATTACTCGCAGTGTTGAGAAGAAAGGAGGGGTACAAGTCTGAGATCCTGTCTGACACCGAGTTATTGCAGTCATTATGCAGAGCAGCCGGGATCCAAGAGATGAGCCAGGTCACCAGCTGAAGGAAAGAGGATATGTAAAATGTGAAGCATGGCCACTGCATACCTGGAACAGTAGTGGTTGCAATGGTTTGTAATTTACAGCTTTCCATCACATCTGTTCCTCATTCGGTGATCAATGAACAGAGCTTGCTCTGGCTGTGTAGCTGCTGCTCAGGTCACTTTTGTAGAGCACTTGGTGTTCACAGGAGCAGCTGCACTCTGTTAAAATTCTCATCCGCACATGTATGTGGCTGTCAAAATGATAAATACTTTCAAAAACTTGAACTTTCAAATTATTGAACACTTTGTTTTGTGTTGGTGGCTCTTTAATTTAATTTTTAAATCCGATTTTACTTTATCAAGTGAAGCCTACTCTTCTATTGTCAGGGTGATGTTGTGAAGATGTTTAAGTACATGGATACAAAGAATTGTAGGATCATAAAAATGTTTTTAAAAATATGCTGAGGTGGAAGGGACCTACCAGGATCATTGAGTCCGACTCCCGGCCCTACACAGGACACCCCAGGAATCTCACCATGTCCCTGAGAGCATTATCCAAACACTCCTTGAGCTCTGTCAGGCTGGTGCTGTGACCACTTCCCTGGGGAGCCTGTTCCAGTGATCAACCACCCTCTGGGTGAAAAACTTTTTCCTGGTATTCAGCCTAAATGTCTCCCACCACAGCTTCGTGCTGTTCCCTCGAGTCCTGTCACTGATCACAAGAGCGAGGAGATCGGTACCTGCCCCTCTGTTTCCTCTTGTGAAGACCAAGTGAGGTCTTCCCCCAGTCTCTTCTTCTCCAGGCTGAACAAACCAAGTGATCTCAGCCTCTCCTCACACAGCTTCCCCTCCAGACCCTTCACCATCTTTGTTGCTCTCCTTTGCACATCCTCTAATAGCTCAATGTCTTTTTTGTATTGTGGCACCCAGAACTGCCCCCAGCACTCGAGGTGAGGCCGCCCCAGTGCAGAGCAGAGCGGGACAATCCCCTCCCTTGCCTGGCTGGCGATGCTGGGCCTGATGCCCCGCAGGACACGCTTGGCCCTCCTGGCTGCCAGGGCACTGCTGGCTCATGTCCAACTTGCCATGAACCAGATCCCCTAGGTCCCTCTCTGTGGCACTGCTCTCCAGCACCTCATTCCCCAGTCTATACACACAACCAGGGTTGCCCCATCCCAGGTGCAGAATCCAGCACTTTGCCTTGTTGAACTTCATGTGGTTGGTGATTGCCCAGACCTCTAACTTGCCGGGCCTCTCTGCCCTCAAGGGAGTTGACAGGTCCTCCTAATTTAGTGTCATTGGCAAAGTTATCTAGTGTTCCTTTGAGTCATTAATGAAGCTATTGAAGAGAACAGGGCTGAGGATGGAGCCCTGTGGAGCCCCAGTAGTGACAGGTCCCCAGTGTGATGTCACCCCATTCACTGTAACTCTTTGTGCCCACCCTGTGATCCAGTTGCTCACCCATCGTGTGACACGGTTATCCAGCTGTGAGCTGGACGCTTTGTCTGTAAACATATTGTGAGAGAGTATCAAAAGCTTTGCTGAAGTCCAAAAAGGTTACATCCAACTGGCTTTCCTAGACCAGCTCAGTGGGTTACCCTGTCATAGCAGGAAATCAGGTTTGACAAGCAGGACTTTCCCCTCATAAGGCCATGCTGGCTGTGACCAATGACTGTGTTGTCCTTCAGGTGTTTTTCAATACTTCCTTTCCATGATTTTACCAGGCACTGAAGTGATACTAACAGGCATGTAGTTTTCTGGGTCCTTCTTCTTGCCCTTCTTCAAAACTGGAACAATATTCTGCCAGCTTCCATCCAGCTGGGACCTCTCTGGGTTCTTGAGACTGCTTGGAAATCATCAAGAGAGGTTTGGCGATGACATCAGCCAGCTCTTTGAGGATTCGTGGATGAATCCTGTCAGACCCCATAGAATTGTAGGGATCCAGCTGGAGCAGTAGATCCCACACAATTTCAGGGTCAGCTGGGTGTTGAACATTCTCACAGTGATGCCTCCGCAAATTAAATCTGACTACCTGCATAGTGAAGGAGGTCTTGTATGTGGAATGAGACAGAAGTCCTGTGAAAAAATAGCAGGTGGTAATGTGAGTGAAAAATGTAGTATAGTGTCATAGGGCCTCAACCTGAATCTGCAGGAGCCATTATTTTCCCCTCAGCTGTGCAGTCATCTTCCTTGCTTAACTCCTGATTATGTCTTTTATGTAATCTATGCGGAGTTATTTTTATGTGCTGAGTCTGCTCTTATCTCTTCTACAATGTTCAATGCTTTTCAGATTAATTTCCCCAGCTGGGTATTAGTCCGAATGTTGATGCATCGCATGCCATGCAGAGGGTGTCTGCCGGTGGCTTTCAGCGTTCCATTTGTAGATCCTAAAACTTTCTTGAGGATGATACAGGTGACTGTATTATGAATTCAAGTTTGTTAACACATTTTCCTAGATAGTGTTAGCAGAATTCTTAAAAGTAACTTAGTGATCTGTAAAATAAAAACTACTCCTTTGAATTTTCCTGTTTCTGTCCAACATACCCCAGAAATTGTACACTTGTAGCAATGTAGTTTTGTTGAAAATAGTAGTTTAATTTGTCCTGCAGAAAAATTTTAAAAGTCAACATCTTAAGATGACAACTAAGGCAGGGAAATGAAGCACTGACCTAAAGAAAAATTATTCAGGGTAGATTCAGAGTCTTAAAAAATCAAATCAAAACCCAAACCTTAGACCTGCTTTAACTTCTTTTCCTTTCATGTGCATGATTTTCTGCTTTACATCTCAAAGCTAGCAGTTATGCCCGGTCACATGTCCTTTAAAATTGGGGAATTTAGTACAGTATCAAAATTTGAATACATGTTTCTAGATATGACAATTTTTTCTTCACACACTAAAAACTGCTTAATACAATTAATTTTGGGTTTGTTTTGAGCTGCCAACTATTTTTAGCTTCTAAACTTTCAGACCTCTTCATATCCTTCCTGAGGTACAGCTTGCTCATCTAATAGCTACAGCATAGCAACTGGTTACAGGAATTTGCTCTTACTAAGTATCTAGGATGTTTGACATTGTTATAATAAACCAGAAAATGCTCAAGTAGCTTTGTATATGAGAAGGAAAACATAAAAATTATGTTTTTCAGTTTTAAAAACAGAATATTAATAACGTTGAGAATCCAGGAGCACTTCTGTCCAGACCCCTTGGAGCTGGCATGCAGTTTCTTCTTTGTGCTGATGTGGAGCTCTCTCTTCATTCCAAAAATGAGGACCAGTGTATTTATAGCAATTTTGTTGACTCCACAAAGGCTTTTGAACACTTTTTTTAAAATAGATTCTGAAAGTAATTTTTAATGTAATTGAAAGCTTAAAAATTGGACAGAATATCAGTGAGCAGGACAGCATGGATTTTGTTGGATGAATAGTGCAACACTTGAAAAGCTGCTTGCAAGTTGATACCCGTCTTGCTGCCACTTCATGTTTTGGAGAAGATATTCAGTTAGCCAGAGGCCTGGAAGAAGCAGAAGTAAAGAGCATTTTACTTTCTTCATCCTAGCATGCTGCCTATTATCAGGGGAGTTTTTCCAGCTACTTGTTCAGCCACAGTCTTTATTTTCCTCTGCTTTGAAGGAGAGTAGCATGTCTCAGGCTGTAAGGATTTCCTATTCTCATAGCAAAATCTAGGAACAAATAAAACTGTAAGCTGCAAAGGTTTGAGGGGAAAAGTTCTTTGCTGTCACAGGATGCTGACAGGCCTATGGAAGAGGGCAAGGAAACTGGCAAAGCAGTGTCACAGCAAACTCCTTCTGTTCTTGCCCTGCAGTGAATATCCACCTGTCACTTCAACAACCCCCAAAATTTGATGCTTTGCAGCGTGATCGGTTGGACGATCAAACGGTTTTCCTCTCAATTATCTAAAGCGACATTATTTTTCAAGTATGTTTTGTGATGCGTTATAGTTGAGCTTTAAGATACTAAACCTGAGCAGTAGCAGAAACCATTGCTTTTATTGCTGCTTCTGTTAGGGTTTGCTGCCATAGTCTTGGTGTGCTGAGAGAGGGTAGGACCTGCAGTCAGCCCACTTGGGTTTTTTTACTGTTTAACTTCATTAAGTCTAATTTAATTCTCTTATCAACGAAATCCTCAACTGGCAACAATTCTAGACGTTAGGTCTGGCACTTGGATCTTTTTTGTTGGAATCAGATAACGCGGTCAAAACATTAATTTTTCCAAAAAATGCTTATGCGAGGTTGTACTGTCACGTCAACAGCCACAGGGTCTTTCAGTCTACTCTTACAGAATATTTCAGAGGAGGGCAGTCAATGAGCTAAGTATCGGAGTTTCAGTATTGAAGTGTATTTTTTTTAAACCTCCCCCCACCTGATGTCAGATTATTGTTTTAAGGATGTTACATTCAGATGTGGTGGGACAACTGCAATTAGTCTATACAGTAACAAAATGCCTCTCACAACCAACTTTGGAACAGACGGTGTAAGGTTTCTGTAACAGTAGGAAGAATGTCTTCACAGAAGGGGGGATTAGACATTGGAACGGGCTGCCCAAGGAGGTGGTGGAGTCACCCTCCATGGAGGTGCATAAAAAAAGATTGAACGTGGCACTTGATATGGTGGTGTCCAGTCAAAGGTTGGACTCCTTGACCCCAGAGGGCTTTTCCAACCTTGGTTCTGTGATTAAATTTTTTAAAGCTTATGAGTGTATTTTCTATTGTAGCTACAAATGGTGAAAATTAGAAGACATACATGCTGCATTTTTGAAGTTATGCACAGCTCAAAATACCTAGTCACTCTTCTGTTCTGCTTAAAGCATAAAGATGCCTCTGACAAGATGTTGATTTTCTTATTTTAGTCGTGTATGTGCTAATATTTACCACTTCTATTTCTCCTTTGCTCATTGCAGAAAAATTTTTCAGTGTTGAAATGAATTCTCTGTTGGTGAATGCACAGCTGCTCCTAAAATGTGCTATAAAAACTGAATTTTTATCTGTTTAAGTGACAGACACAATTTACTTTTGGGTTTGAAATTGCCATCACACCTAAAGACCAGGATTGTGGAGAGGTTTTTTTTCCTAACTATTGAAAATTAAAATATTTCTTCTGGTCTCTTACCTGTGATTCCAAAATTATAAGTGCAATCGTGATTTGTTTTCTAAATTTATGGGTATATGAATGCACATGTGTTGTATATTCAGCAGGTGGGCTGCACAGCAAGGAGAGCGTGTGCAGGGCACAACATTCAGCCACTCCTGCAAAGATGCTCTGAATCATGGGGTTGGGGCTGATTTGTGGTGATAATGTTATTGAGATACTATCCAAAGTTAGATTAAATAAAAAAGATCTAACGAGTTTGAGGGAGGTGATTCTGCCCCTCTGCTTTGTTCTGGTGAGACCCCACCTGGAGTGCTGTGTCCAGCTCTGGCATTCCCAGCACAGGAAGGACATTGACCTGTTGGAATGAGTCCAGAGGAGGCCACCAAGATGATCAGAGGGGTGGAGCACCTCTCCTACAAGGAAAGGCTAGGAGAATTGGTATTATTCAGCCTGGAAAAGAGGAGGCTTTGGGGTGACCTAATTGTGGCTTTCCAGTATCTGAAGGGAGCCTTCAAGAAAACTGGAGACTTTTTACAAGGATGTGTAATGCCAGGACAAGGGGGAATGGCCAGGACAAGGGGGAATGGCTTCAAACTGAGCGAGAGTAGGTTTAGATTAAATATTAGGAAGGAATTCCTTACTGGTGAGGCACTGGATAGGTTGCCCAGAGAAGCTGTGGCTGCACCATCCCTGGAAGTGTTCAAGGCCAAGTTGGATCACGCTTTGAGCAACCTGGTGTAGTGAAAGGTGTCCCTGCCCGTGGCAAGGGGTTGGAACTGGATGGTCTATGATTTGGGTATAGAGGATATTACATTACTGGAAATAATCTAACTGGCACAGCTTGAAGAGGGCTGTTGATCTGTTAACTGCTTGTCACCGATTCTGGAGGAAGAATTTATTTTGTGGCACTTTTTATCAGTCTGTTCTTAGAATCTTTCCAAAGTTAAGTTAGAAAATAATTGTTTTAAGAGCTAAAGTTAATGTGTAAACATTTTTTAAATAAAACCTTTCATTTCAGATGGTACCATGCAAAAGTAACTTTTCACTTCCTCTTTTTTAATCTCTAAGATCAATTCATAGTTTCAAGTTTAAAGTTGACTTTGTGTTATGAAAATTTTTTTCTCACCTTCAAACCTGTCTCTTTGTCATTTGCTTAAATATGACTATTTCAATTTGCTTTTAGAGAACAATTTAAATAAGGTTCCTCAGTAAACAAATTTTAGTTAACTAACCTGGGGGAGGAGGACTTGCTATGTAAGTACTTCCTGGAAAAATTCCTGTACAGGAGTTAAAAGGATATTCTTCAGAACAATTTTTAGTTTAAGTAGATAAGGGTACTGTATGTGTACAGAACAAACTCTAAGCAGCTAACTAATAAAGCAAACATAAATACACACTTGTGGATGTGGATTCCAGACTTTTTTCATCTAAGCCTGTCTTGACACTGCCATCTCCACCTGTCCAGGGATTTCTTGAGCCATTCACTTAACCGGGAAAATTCCCTCCTTCCCACTCTCACTTCTCATGTGTCAGCAGCAGCTCAGGAGCTCCAGGAAGCTGGAGCCCCAGGCTCTGACCTTTTATAAAGCTGGCAGAGATCTGGGGAACTTTGTGTTCTGTCTCAGCACCCCTCACCTCCCTTGTGCTGTGTGAGAGTCTCTCTTACCAGTTGGGAAGAGAAATTTGAGACTTATTACCACTTATCTTCTAAATGTATGCTTTTCTTTGTCTTTAGTCAAATAGGAGCACCTTTATGTTTCAGAATAGTAATTAAAAAGCAAAGATGAAAAAAGTTGTCTTTCTCTGAAGCACACTTTTCTAAGTTCTGAAAATAAAAGCAGTTTATCGTCATGCCTTGCAAGCCTAACATGGAGGGAACCTGTGAAATTCTCTTCAGGTGAAGTAATTTCAAATATAGGTGCTATTTAAAAGTTGTAATCATGTGTACTCTCTGAAATATTTTACTAGGTTTAATAAAGAGGAATATTTTTTTTGATGGGTTAGTTGAAGCTCTGGCATAGGTGCAAAGGTGAGACTTCATCTAATGAACTGCTTTTAATACTGTAGTGCTTTTTTCTTCATTACAATGAAATGTCTTATGTTCCTCATGCAATCAGGTTATATGGATCCTAAAATACTTGATGATGTTGTTCAGTTTTTCTCCAGGAAGCAGTACTTTAAATTCAAGAGTATCATATTAATTCAATGACATTTCCTACAAATAATAAGATTTTTGTAGTCTGTCTTCAGTGTGCGAGGTTAATAATGATTTTTAAAAATTGAAATGGATATAGAAATCACCCTTTGATGTATTTTGATCTTAGACTAATTTCTTCTTGATGATTTAAATATGGACCTGGAAAAGGGAAAGCATAACCCCATTTTTAAAAAGGGAAAAAGAAAGACCTCAGTGCCCAGCAAATCCGTGGAGCAGATCCTCCTGGAGACTATGCTAAGGCATATGGAAAATAAAGAAATGATTAGTGACAGCCAGTATGGCTTCACTAAGGGCAAATCATGTCTGACAAACTTGGTGGCCTTGTATGACAGAGTTACGGCAGTGGTGGATAAGGGAAGAGCAGCTATGTCCTCTACCTGGACTTGTGGAAAGAGTTCAACACTGTCCCACAGGACATGCTTGTCTCTAAACTGGAGAGACGTGGATTTGATGGATGCAGCAGTTGGTGGATAAGAAATTGGCTGATTAGTCACACTCAAAGAGTTGGGGTCAAGGGCTCGACGTCCAGGTGGAGAGCAGTGGCAAGTGGCATTCCAGGGGTTACCACTGGGGCCGGCGCTGTTTGACACCTTTGTCAGCAACGTGGACAGTGAGATGAGCTGCACCCTCAGCAAGTTTGCTGATGACACTGAGCTCTGTGGTGCGGAGTTCATTCCCCTGGAGGGAAGGGATGCCGTCCGGGGGACCTTGACAGGCTTGAGAGCTGGGCCCACGCAAACCTCATGAAGTTCAACAAGGCCAAGTGCAAGGTCCAGCACCTGGGTTGGAACCAGGTGATCTGTAAGGTCCCTTCCAACCCAAACCACTCTGTGTTTTTATGATTCTCTATAGATAACTTCTAAGACATAGAGTAGGAAAAAACTGCCCTGTCAAATTCCTTCTCAGCAGACCTGCCACCTGCACCAGTGTGTAGCTAATTCAGAATGACTTTAGAAAGCAAAATGAACCTTTCCCATGGATTCTTTCTGACAACTGGCTCATCTTTTCATATTATTGGCAAGAACCACGTTAAGCCATTCTGTCACTGATCCTTTTTTCATTGTTCTGATTCCTTTGCTCAGCAGGGTAAAGTACACATTGTCTTGGAAATTCCCTGCTGGTAAGCTGAGAGAAGATGTACTCCATGTGGCAGGACAGCTGAACGTGGGCTGCTGTGTCCACGATGCAGCCAGTTGTGTAGGATGGCTTCTGAGTAGCCCAGGTTAGCCTGTGGTTTGAAGAGCAGAATTCAGAACTGAAGATTAGGTGCCCCTTTTTGTTTTGTTGCTTGTGGCAAGTTAAATAAATACATCATTTAGTTACCCTGATTCATTTCTCCAGGGATTTGGTAAAATATCCATTGTACCTGGTATGTCAACTGACAGAAGCAGTATAGACACATCATCATGACTGGGATGCATATACCTGTCCTTAAACTATTTAATTCAATGCAATTGGAATTCTCTATTAAACTGTGTACTAAATGAGTAAGCAAGTAGGGTCAGAAGTAAGAAATGAAGCAGGGCTTTTCACAAGCAGGTCAGAAGACAAGACTGTGGTTTTTAAGTTTTGAATTCCCTAGGGTAATTTAGTATAATTAATTCATAAAATTAAAAATAATTTTATTATAGTCTGATAAAAGTAGGGCTGTGCTTTTGGTCGGTGTTCCTATTGGAGTGAACTCAAGTTCACATGCAGATTCTTTTGTGTGCCCCAAGACCTTCTTTGGAATGTTATCTCTAAACTTAAATTTCATTAGCTGACATTTTATCCCATGTGGGCTGCCCACCTGCTAGTTTTTAAAGTTTTTACTGCGTAAGTATTGGGTTTCATTCTCATTTACAGCTCATATAGGTGTAGCTGTTGTGCTACTTTCATCTGTGTATGTGTATCGTGTTCTTCTCCATTTACTGTGTCATGGTCCTAACATACTGAGTAATATTCTGCTCTCATGTGAGAGTTGGGGTTTTTTTTTAACTCATTTGGTTCATAGCTAAGTTGTATCTTTTCTGTTGTCTTCCCTTTTCCATTCCTGCTTCTGTTCTCAGCTCAGATGGTTAGAGTACAAACACAGCGAGGACTGGGGTCCCCCTTGCTGGATTACAATAAAATTGTTTTTCCTGTAGTTGTTGACTGTCAAATGGGTTGCAGTGATTTTCAAGGCACTTCATAAATAATTGCAGCTATTTTTATGTGTGTGTGTGTAAACACATCTGTATATCTATAGTCTTTATATAGATATATTTTATAAAACTCAAACTGTATTTTTTCTTTTTTGCTCTTTACAGAGGTCACATCTGATACTAATGAATACAAATAACAGTTAAAAGTTTTTTGTGGTTTATGTCTTTACTGCTTTTCATTTGTTTTGGGGCTCAGCTTGCTCTAGACCCTTTTGTACTTTATGGTGAACTTGATTTTTTTAGTTTTGTAGCATCATAATTGGTACCCAAATGTCATGGGATTTTTCCAGTTTCATTGCGTGATCCTTTCCTACTTGCCTGTGGAATGCCACTCTGGGATTGCAACTTTATTGATCTCTGACAGTAGTGCTGAGTATCTTGTCCTAAAATATCTTCAGGGTTCAGACCTGTCACCTCTCCAGTTCATTGTGCTTTGTGGATCCAAACTCTGCCCTTCTCACTGTGGTGGGAAATATATAAATTCTTTCTTTTGTTTATCACAACTTAATATTCTTCCATGGCTTCTGCAAGGTTGTGAAGCAGCTGAAAGCAAATTATCATGAGGCTTACAGCAACCACTGAAACTACTCTAACACTAGACTTCTCCCAATTACCAGGTTATAAGCTTAGTTGCATATTGAATGAGAAGAAAGGTTTCTGTTTTACTGACAGTAGTTCAGTGAAGGTATCCTCTCTAATATTAGGAAAAGCTTGAAATCCTCCCTCCCAAAATGTTCATACAAGTAAGAAATCATGTATAATTGACTCTTTATTTCTTCCAGAAAACTCTGATTGTGAAAATACTGTAAACAGCAAGTAAGAGGCTTTGTTATTACCAAAAGTTTTTAGCATGAAAGTACAGATAAACTGTATTATACAGAACAAATGGAAAAATCAGGGTTGGCTTATCAGTAAATGTATAGTAACAGAAGATTATGTATCTAAAACATATAAGATGGTGCATATTTTTGGAGGAAAATAATTAGTTTCTATTCAGGCATAGATCCATTTCCCTGACACAGGTTTAAAAAAAGGCGGTTAATAAAACTTAGTTATTAGTGGAACACTGCCCCGGCTCTTATAAACAAATTATGGAACTTAAGGTAGATGGAGGACATACACCTAAGAAAACAAAAGTTTTCGAGCTTTGGGGAATGAACCAAACTTTGGTGACATTAAGGCTGAGAGGGTGTGTTTTCTAAGTATTTTCCTTTTCTAAGTAATCCTTAAGGGCCGTTGTGAGGGAGACGACAGTGAACCAGATGAAAAAGTAACATACCTAATGTGGAAATGATCATGTTCTAAGATGCCTGTTGACATCTGAACCTTTTCTACTTCTTTGTTGTCTGGGAACTGAAATAGCAAAGCTTGCTCCTTGCTTTTATGTAGATCTTGCTGTAGTCAGCTGCAACTTTATCACTTCACTGTGTATAATGTGCTTTATCCAATAAGAAGGTATACCTGCATAGAATACCAGTACTGCCTTACTGTGGGGAAAGACTGAGAAGAGTGGACCCTTTACACTGTTTTTTAGGATGTTTATGGGTGTAGGTAAATGTTTTGATAGCTGTGAAGTTCTTAATTGAATTTTGAAGTTAATTCAGTTCTTAATTGAATTGAACTTCCGAATATCCTTTATGCAGGAGGTCAGTCTTGCTTTACGGTGAGACCATGAAACGTCACGAAGACAGAGCAGGGTGGTAAGGTTGGGCGTGGTGCTGTGGGGATACAGCTTCTGGGCATGGCCGGGTCCGAGTGCAGGTACAATGAACGATGCCTCCTGTGTCTGTCCAGATGCATGAATACTTAAATATGACACTTTAATATTAAGGTATGTTTCTAGGTTGGAGGAAGACTTAGTTATTTTTGCTGCTCTTGGGAAATACTAGCTTTTTTAGAATCAGATACAAAGCAGCCTGTGAACCATGTAAAACACCTTTGAGCTAAATCTGATAAATAAGTGAGGCTTAAATTGTAACTGGGTTAAATACCTCAGAAAGGTTTGGGGTGTGGGGAGTATTGGGGTCCCTCACTCATGGAGCCCATTTTCCAGAATGAACCACAGTGGAGCAGGTAAGGACTATGGATATATGGGTACATACAGCACAATGCATCAGTAGGCCTTGAAAATCACAGACAAGTCTCTGTCTACAAAGAGGGCAGCAAAGATGGTGCAAGGCCTTGAGGGGAAGCTGTGTGAGGGGCAGCTGAGGTCACTTGGTCTGTTCAGCCTGGAGGAGAGGAGACTGTGGGGAGACCTCACTGCAGTCAACAGCTTCCTCATAAGGGGAAGAGGAGGGACGGACACTGATCTTTTCTCTGTGGTGACCAGTGACAGGACATGAGGAAACGGCCTGAAGTTGTGTCAAATGAGATTTTTAGGTTTGATATTAGGAAAAGATTCTTAACCCAGAGAGTGGCTGGGCACCGAAACAGGGTCCCCAGGCCTGGTGCTGTGATCACTGCCTGCCAGACATCCTGAAGTGTTTGGACAACGCTCTCAGGCTCATGGTGGGATTCTTGGGGTTGTCCTGTGCAGGGTCAGGAGTGGGACTTTCATGATCCTTTTGGGTGCCTTCCAACTCAGGATATTCTATGATTCTATGACTATCAAGTTAGAAAAACAAAGCTTATAATAGGGAGAAATGTTCCTATACTTCTCACAGTAACAACACAGTGTGGGGTCAGTAAAATGAGAACTATTTGGTTATGTTTTTTCTAATTTTTCTTTTTCTGGTACTGCTAAATTAACTTCTTTAAATTGTGGTCCACTTAACTATTATAGTGCTTCTGAGAAAAAAAATTGCATAATTTCTATCATTTTTTCCCTGAGATAATTTATAAAGATTTGATTTTAGCATTGTCCTATTTGTCTTTTTATCAAGTAATGTTGAATCTCAGAAAATCTGGGGAAGAGGGGAAAAAATTAGAACTCACTTCTACTTGTGCAGATCTCTTCTTGCTTTTCTTTGTGTATTAATTTCTAATTATTTAAAATCCCAAGAAAAATAGAAAAGGGTCTCATATGAATCAGGGCTCTACATAAGTTGTTTCTTTGTGTTGTTCTTCTGGGAAAGCAGAGAGAAGCTGTTTCATATTCGTACGAAATGTTTGCATGCTACACTTACCCATGCGGTTCGTGTATTGTATCACCTTAATTTGTATTACTTTATATTTGTAAATAATGCTGTTGAAGCTGGATTTTGTGAGCAAGTCTTAATAGTTTCATTTCTTTCAGATCTGTTTGCAAACTACCACATAATTGGCCTGGTTTATTGATCTCACAGAGATTACGTGTCTGACACTGCACCAGTTAATAAAAGGTTTTGTTGGCTTTCTTTAAACTGAGTATTTGAGAACACACAGTTCTGTTATGCTGTAGAATTTAAATTGCTTATGTACTGGAATATTTACTACCCTCTTTGTTGTTTCATTTCAGAATGACCTTATTTAAAAATGTATGAGGCTATTTATAATCGACTCTGTGGCAGTGATTAAAGAGGTGTGAATAATAGCTTATTGGAAGTTGACAGCTCCTTGTTTGCTAAACTGCTGTTAGAACGTTTATGCTGCTCAGTTGTACCTCATTTTTCTGAGGGGAAGCTGCATTTTGACAAGTGCACAGAACAGGTATATGTGGCTGACATTTTTATTATTTAAAGAAAACATTTTGGATTTATTTCTTTAACTGCACAAAGTTAATTAATTGCTTACTCTGTGCCTAATGATCTGTCTATAGTGTGTTAGTAAAATAAGAGTGAACAAATCCATTTTTACTTGCAAGAATCAGATGTTCTTTCTGAATAGAAAGAGTAACTCCAAATGTGTTTGATCAAGCAGCCAGGCATCTGTCTTTCTGATGAGAGTAAGATTGGTCTCTGATGTTTTTGATTTGTGATTAGGATTCTAAATATCTCTTAACTTCAGGAAGGCAACCAGGTAATTTTTCCATTGCTATTCAAAAGTAAGAACAAAGGGAAAAAGGACCATGACTTATTTATTTGCAAGTCACATTCAAGTAATTCAGTTTTTTGTAACGGCATACATAGATACCAATGAGCTTGTAGATAAGACTGATAATCAGATAATACTCAGTGTTTATGCATACGGCTGATAACACAAACAACTTTCTGGCTTTTGCTCTGCTATCACTAGTATCTCATTTGACCTAGTGGACCCATTTTAAAGGTGAACAATCATTAAAGCCCCTCTTCGCTCTTGTGTCTTGGCTTATGGGAATAAGTAGTTTCTTGTAGGTCTGCACACCCCATGGTGACGGTATAAAACGTAAAAGTTTTTAGCTTATTTTGGAGAGGGTATGTCAGAATACTGCGGTGACTTCCATGTGCATTTTGAGTTTCTTGCAATCAAAAATTGTAGTAAATATTCTCCATTACAGCATTGCCTTTTAGCAGTGACCTGACCATAACATCAGAACTGCTTTTTCAAAGTGTTTAATAAATGGTGCAGAAATTCATCATTTCATACTGGCTTATTGCTACGAACATGTTACTGATCCTACTGCACTATCTTGTCTAATGGTACAAGTCACAGTAGAATTACAGAAGGAATTTATAATTTTGCTAAACCATTTAAGTATTCTTAATAGAATAATTGGTACTAGCAAAATGCTGTCATACAGGATATCTCTCCATAAGCATTAGTTCATAATTTCACAGGTTTTACCCCATAAGCCACTAAAATGAGATAGTGCAGTATTAGTATTCAGAGTGCACTGAGTTAATGGACTACTATAAGATCTAGATATTGTTTAAATAAATATATTGTGAAATTAATCTTCATTGCTTCTGTTCTTAAGAACTAGATTGGTCTTTTTACAGAGAAGGGATGTTGTTTTTTAGGTGTGTTCAAATTATGACAATATATTGTTTTCAGCTCTTCTGGTTTACTCAGCTTCCTCGAAACTCTGCTTCAGCTGGCCAAAAATGAAGGTGAAGTTCCACTCAGGAGTTGGTGGGTCTGTAGTGTTGGATGTTTCCGTTGTAGGTAGTCAGTCAAAACACCTGGGAATTCTCCTGGAGAAAGGAATCTGAATGTCATATGGCTTGAGTTTTCCTCAAGTCTGTAGATAGAGTATATGTCAAGAGTATGTAGCTTTGCAAAACAAACAATTTCATTAAAAAATATGTTATTTGGAGTATCAAAGTTCTAGAACTCTGTATGGTTTTCTAAGTGCCTGAAATACTTTGTCTTGTGCTTATGTTGTTTATTTATGCCTTATTCTCAAAGCAATGGCCCTAAGATTGCATTTCTTCATCCAAAAACGTATTACCTGAACTTGCTGTTGAGCTGAACACCATAGGATTGGCTTTAATGTATACTGTCATGTCTTATTTTTTTTATTTCCTCAGGATTCCTAACTTTTCTGATCTCCTCTTGTATGTTTAACATCACTTTTGGGTTACTTAAAAATGCAATGCTGCTGTCCTTTCAGTACAGCAGGCATATTGCAATTTGACTGTTTATCTGAAATTCTTACATTTATCTGAATTTTTTGTCTTAAATTCTACATCATCCTGGCCACCCTGATAGTCTTGTGTCTCAGAAGTCACCGTCGTTGTTCAGAACTTCTAGTCACAGGGAGTTTAAATCATTTTTGTGTTAAGAAAGTTTGGTTCCTTTTGTGGTTTTTAATGTCTTGAAGTTGATATGAGTAGTATTACAACATTGTAATGTTGGAGAAGGAACCTGGAATGAAGCCAGCGTGGGGAATGTTCACATGTGTTTCTGCGCACTGTGTAGTAAACGAAAAGTTTAATTACCAACTCTGCTCCCTCATTTTTTTCTCTTTCCTTGTGTGGCCTTGAGTTTGTTAATCAGCAGACCTCATAAGCGAGCCAGATGATGTATTGTTACAGCACCTTTACAGCTGCTGCTTTCCGGAGCGCAGCGATTACCTGCAGTGGCCAAAGCCTGTTGCTTCCTATTAGAGTACAGTGTTTACTAATTGATCTAAATTTAGCTGGTAAAACAAAGTCTATTTTTGCTCTTACGCTGAAGGGTTTTTTAAGTCATGATGTATTTAAACTGTAATGTGAAGCCTTGTGGGTCTGTTCTAAATTCTTTGCTCTTTATCTCTCTGGTTTCCTTGTCCTCCAAAAAGAACCAATATGTCATTTATGTCAGCTTGCAAAAAGATGGATGTTCTGAAGGCAAGGGTAAACTTACTGACTGATATTTTCAGAGAGAAATATTTATTTCACCTCATGTCTCATGTTTGGCTTGAAAAAATAAAATTGTAGGATGAGATTTCATAGGTGTCTTAGTTTTTGCCAGTCCACAACAGATGTCTCAAGTTTCTACACAGTGTCTTTAAACACAAAGGTTCATCCTAATAGTTCTCTTTCTTAACATTCACGGAGTTCAGAAAAGTTGTAGATTTGACTTGGGATCCCTAGAGCAGTGTGGATGTATTTGGCTATTACGATTTCTCTGATATTTTTAGCTATTTTATTAGACTTTTTACCAGGCAGCTCTTCATACTGGCCATGACACTTCTGAGTACTTTCTGTGGTAAAGGAAAGTTAGGGCACAGAGTCTTTTCCATACAATCCTCAACGCAGTGGAAATGTGTCTTTTTCCCTCTACTGCTGTCTTTCCCAGAAGTGCTATTTCTGTCAGGCAGCCTTGCAGAGTTGTGGGTTTTTTCTTTTTAAATATGCTCATCTCATCTTTCCACCTTCATTTTGGGCATTTGTTTTTCATGAGTAAATTGATTTCTTATTTAGTGATGACTTCTCACTAGCCTTTTGCTCACTGACTGTGTTTGTGTTCTAATCCTCAGTCCATTTCCCTGCACCCCCCTTTCTCTGATGGCATCATGGCTTCAAAAAAACCTAAATTCCCCTGAAAAACTAGTCCAGTATTGATGTAGCCCCTTCTGTGATTCTGATTGCTCTAGGAGATCATGTTCATTTTAGTTACACTTGTAACCATAAAGATGTCTCGACTGCTTTTAGGAGGAACAGAAAATTAGATAGATCTTAAAAAAGGGTGTGGGTATGTTCTTGGAAAAATCATCAGAGGTTGGAAAATATATTTCTCTTTTTAGAAGATCCAAAAGTCAGGTCTGATTGTATTTGAATTCTTCAAATTCCATGCTTCCTTGTTCTATTTCCCTTAGGAAATAAAAGGTTGTAAGACTAGAGATGTTTAATATCTGAGCTATTAACAGCCAACTCTTCATTATTAAGATTCACAAATGGAGTAACTAGGTTAAAATGTATTTTTTAACATTATTGTTATTGCTGCTATTCTTTTTCGTAGCATATCAGTGAATTGCAGTTGCACTGTTCTGATAGAGCAAATAAGATTCTTAAAAACCGAAATCTGCTAGAGAAATACTGTCTATAAAATTAAACTATTACGTACACTAAAGTAGCTATGAGTAACACTATGCCTTTGCTGTCTTCAGTAGTTCTCTGGCTTGTAATTTTAATCAGATACCTCTTAAGAAATCTCTCAGATGCTGGCTGTGAAGCAATAAAAAAAAAAATTTCACAAGTTATTTGGAAGTTTTTCTCCCTTTTTAGAATTTCTCTCTCTTCATAAGAGACCAGATACAGTAAGCTTGAAAATCATTTTGCCTAAAACAAAACAATTTTACCTATAAACCACACACTCCCATTGAGGTTTGTTAGGGTTCAGCTGTTTTTTGTAGTAGCTTTTACAAAGAAAAGTCTCTGTCTTGCAGTGACTGCCAGATGTTTCTTACTGTCCTCCTCAGTACTCATCTGAAATCAGACATGTCTTAGTTGCTTACCAACTGTCTTTTCAACTTGTTTACAAAAAGTTGGCAAAATTAAATTTAAGAATGCCTCTAATGCATGTCAGGTCATTTGCATGAATAAATATGGGGTTGGATACAGTATTTTGTTGTTGTTTTTTTGGTTTGGATACTAGTCTCTCTGTTTAAGCTACCCTATAACTGATCCTTTGTTGGATTGTTCTTTATTGCTGTTTGTTTACCTTACATATGAATTTCAATGTCACATGAAATAGATAAGCTCTTTTAAATTAAAGTCTCAAAATGTTTGACTTCATCCTTGTGTAGACAGTGTGAATTTGGAGGTGTTGGACTAAACTGTATACAGTTATTCATCACCATTAACAGGTCTTGGAACGCACCTGTTGTACAGT
Source organism: Mohoua ochrocephala (assembly GCA_013398855.1). Classification (NCBI taxonomy): domain Eukaryota; kingdom Metazoa; phylum Chordata; class Aves; order Passeriformes; family Acanthizidae; genus Mohoua; species Mohoua ochrocephala. The sequence continues at coordinate 350,501 of VZTA01023060.1, read as the reverse complement.
AAATTCCAATATCATATTTAAAATCTCAGTTTTCTTTTATGGGTTGATATTTGAAATCATCTTTCTTTGCTTTCTTTTTAAAAGTATTTATTGGTTAGAAACCTTTTACAAGCTTTACCGTGCCTGTTGATCCTGCATTGGTCCTGTGCAAACATGAGTGCATACTTCCGTAGAAATTCAGTGTATCATGTAGTTGCATGCTGTAGAAAGTAATTGTGAATGGTTAAGAAAGGTTTTAGCATTAGCTTATTAGGTACTGTTCATTCAGCTCACATTACACTCATGTTAACACTAACTGAAGAATGTCAAAAAGCTCTTTTCTTCCTTCCACTGTTTTGTGCCAACACTTAATTTGCCCCTCCAAATAATAATTACAGATAATATTATATAAATATAAATAATAATTATCTGCAGTCTCTCTTTTATTTTTTTTAAAGGTAGCAAATGAATGAAAGATTAAAAATATTTTTGCCTGTGGGTCTTGGGGTTTTTTTGTGACTAGAAAATGCAAAATAGTGTAAGGAATAATTCACTTTGTAGTTTATAAAAAACAAATGTGAGGCTGAATGAAGGAAAGCATCTGAGGGAGTTTCTCTGGAGGAGCAGCAGAGGACAACACAGTGGCTTTTTCTGGCTCTCGGTCACATTACAGACCCAATTACTTCGGTTCTGTTCAGTAAGGAAAGCTATTTTTTTTCTGATTGTAAAAATGCTTTCTTGATCATTGCTTCTTTAAGCTAGGTAAATACTTTAAATTAGGTAAAAAATAATTAAGAATGTTGGAACTCCTGGTACTTGTGTCAGTTACAGCCGTTTCTTCCTGTTCTGGGTTTGTTTGTGAATTCGACATCTCTCTTGAGAGAGGCAGATTATTTTTCTAAATCACTGAGCAATATACAAATTTTCAGCAGTTGATAGGAATTTCTGTTGCTGGTAGGGTTCAGAAATACGAGAATGAACTATAATCAGAGGAATATGAGGCGTAAAGGCAAGGGTTGCCTTTTGGAAAGAACCCTGATGCTCAGGAAGGGAAGAGTAGGAGCCCTCCCTGGGGGTGTGGGCAGCCTCCAGGACTGTGGGAATAGCAATGGCCTTCTTCCCCTGCTCCACTGCTCTGCCAGTCAGAGACACTGTTCCGGTGCTCAGCCACCCTCTGGGTGAAAAACCTTTTCCTGGCATCCATCCCAAACCTTCCCCGACACAGCTTCATGCTGTTTCCTTGAGTCCTGTCACTGGTCATGAGAGTGAAGAGGTCAGTGCCTGTCCCTCCGCTTCCCCTCGTGAGGATATTGAAGGTCGCAATGAGGTCTCCCCTCAATCTCGTCTTCTCCGAGCTGAACAGACCAAGTGACTTCATCTGCTCCTCATATGGCTTCCCTTCCAGACCCTTCACCATCCTCATGGCCCTCCTTTGCATGCTTTCTAATGGCTTAATGTCTTTTTTGTATTGTGGCACCCAAAACTGCCCCCAGCACTTGAGGTGAGGCCGCCCCAGTGCAGAGCAGAGCGGGACAATCCCCTCCCTTGCCCGGCTGGCGATGCTGTGCCTGATGCCCCCCAGGACACATTTGGCCCTCCTGGCTGCCAGGGCACTGCTGGCTCATGTTCAACTTGCCATGAACCAGGACTCCCAGGTCCCTTTCTGTGGCACAGCTCTCCAGCCTCTCACTCCCCAGCTTTCTCTGCCACGTAAGTTCAGACAGAGATAATATCATGTCATCATGTTATGTCTGCTCTGAAGTTCCTGGCTTTGCAGGATATTTTCTTATTCATTAAGACTGTTTTGACAGATAGAGTATCATTCTTAAAGGCTAGCAGTGCTGTTTTCTCAGGATGTTATTTCACATTTTAAGGAAAACAGTCTGAAATAGTTTGCTAGAACATTTAATAGCTTGCTAGTTCATCTAAGTAACTTCTATTGAACAGTGAACGAGATTTTTTTTTTCATTTAGGCTAGTGCCTAATTTAATATTTCTTTGTGTTAGAGTGCATATATGACTGTATTTCAGCAAGACGCTCTTGTATGTGTTCCTCTTCATTCTTGCAGCACTTTCTCGATGCTGATTTGAATCTTCATATCTCTGATGGGGAGCAGCTGCAGTGTCAGTATCAGCATGGCTGTGCAAATCCTGAAAGTTTATTGTGTTCTCTTCTCATGCCTTCTTTGGGAACCAGACTTCTCTTGAAGCATGTGCTAACGGTGACGGTGAAATATTGCAATGGATAGATAGGAGTTATTCTTCAACATGGGAGCCAAAGAGCTGGTTTGTCAGATTTTTTGGTCAAAAAATGGGGGTGTAAATGCCTTTGCAGGGAGATTCAGTAGCTATATGGGAACAATTTGTGTACAGGAATGGAATAGTGTAAATCCAGATTACAGTTTTAAAGAAGTCAACCCCACCTTTGGAAGGATCTATCATAAATTACTTGATCTTCAGAGAAAGATAACATCTTGCTAATGTGGAATACATTCATAGTCTTTTGAAGTCAAGAGGTTAGTATGGCAAAACTTGTTTATTTCCTTAATATAATATCAGAAATACCAATTAAGTTTCAGATTTGTATAAATGTAAAAAGTCTTATTTAACTGTATAAAATCCACTAACATAAAACTTCCCATTGCTATTTTAGCAATGTGTATAGTCCTCATGGAATGCATCTTTTGAAAATTAAATTATTCCTTAAGCTTTAGGCTTCCATTTAAACAGGATAAATGAGGCCTCTCATAATCTCATGTAGCCACCTGTTTCAAGAGAACACCAGGGATTGTCTATCCTCAGAATCCAGTAAAACACTGTAAATCCGTTGTATTTTTTTTGACCATCTCTTTCTTCATGCTCCTACACTGCAATAGATTCCTGGGAATGATAGCTGTTCATTATCTTGCAAAGAGAACAAGCCACACTTAGAATTTAGATGGTGCTTTATTTCCCACTTCACACAAATGAATTATATAAATGGTCAGTGATTTCATATTTTAAAAGAATTGAAAATCAGTAATGTGAAAAATCTATCATGTAAAAATGAGTATTGCAAAAATATAATAGACAGTTAAAAATTGGAGAGACTTGGAACTTGTCATACCACTCCCAGACAGTAATTTTATGCTGCCAATGTTTTGGTTGATTAGCTGTGAATATAAATGCAAAAAATTATGTGCCTATCATATATGAATATGCATAATAAACTCATGTTAGTCAAGGTACAGAGCTACATGTAGCAAACCAGATCATCCAAATTACATGCTAAAACTATGGTCATCTACATTTTGATATTCTACCATCTCTTTATAATCTTTATTTTCAAAAAAAAGGAATTAGAGATGTTTGCTATAACAATCTGTCATGATAATAACATATAATCACTACAAATTAGTTACCCTGAATCCAAAAGTCAGGACACATATTTTGAAACCTGAAACCTAGAACACCATTAAAAATGCTGTTCTGTTATTATGTGGAATTAGAGTGAAGTCAAAATGTAACTAGTCAGCTTAAAAGATAAATTTTAAAGAAGTCCCTTTGCCCAGGTCGTGAGAAGGGAACAGCCAGGGGAGTTACTTGAATAGTGGAGTGTTTGAACTTACAGTCAGAATAAATAGATGACCATTGTGCATTTGACAAACTACCTCTCTCGAGAGAGATGGATTTAAGAAATCACTTGGAGATTAGGAAAAAATGTTGTGAAATATGAAATGAAACTAAATTTGTACTCTCTAAATAAATTTATTTTGGTAATTTATCAATTTAAATTATACTTATGCAACATCTTCTCAAAAATGCGTCATTTATTGTTCTATTAATTTAGGAATGAGTAAAGAAAAATGTCAGAAGGCATGTGATGAATTTCAGTGATATGTGTACCATGTATAAAATTTTCATAATGCTGAAGACTTTTCTAGTGGCATCTTATGATAGTCATAAAATTTTTGGGACAAGAAAAAATTCCTGTCTTAGGCTATTCTTGTGTATAAAATGTCACATTGGAGTATCATCCTTCTGCTTATATTTAAGAGGATCTCAAAACTTTGTAAGCCAAACTGATATTCCTGTATTGTAGTCTTTTTATTATCCCTGAAATAAATATTTACTGTATATAAACCTAGGTAATGATGTTATATAAAATAACCAGTATTATGAAATATATGCATTTATATAAACATGTCAACTGTGTCTTCCTGAAGAATTAACCTGGCCTAGTGGTATCTGAATTGATTGAGGGATTGAGGAGCATCATGGAGTGGGTTTGGTTCCAAGTTTTAGCTTCTACTAACCTGACTTTTTACGTACAATGATAAAATGTGGCTGTCAAGTTTTTCAGTATGGTTTAAGGTAGTTATCAAACTGTGATTCAGATTAAGTCTTTAATGAGGATAAATCTAAAGCAACTGTGTTAGAGTTGTGTTCAATTTATGCCGCAGTTGTGACCAGAAATGGGATATTACACTTGTTTAGGAAGTCGGTCAGTATGAGGGAACTTGTATGTAATTTTGGTGTGTGCGGTTTATGCCTGTATGTATCTTACAATTAGTGCCTCTGTCATGCCGCAGCCAAATAAGTTCCTCGTACCACATTTTCCCAAATGACTGGAACCCATTGGTAGTTAGTGCCAGTTAATGACGAGACAATTTTCTGTGGCTCATCTTTAATTGGTGGCATTTTTCTGTGTGCAAGGGTTAATTTCTACTGTAGTAATAAATCATCTGGTTTTAAAAATCTGTCTGTGAGAAAGTAATTAATGGTCTTATCTCCTGAATGCATCTCTTAGCTAATTTTTTTTAATATCTGAGAAGTTTTAAAAGGAAAAAAATGTCAACTGTCTGGAGTTAAGAGTATTTTGAACATAGAGCAGAGTGGTGCAGTCACCAGTGGAGAAGTAATTTTTGAAGAGTTAGACAGACTATGTAATACATGGAAATACTTCTTCCTCTCAGCCTTTCGTCAGTTTAGTTCACTGTTTCCATTTGTTCAGTAATTGGAGGTACTAAAAGATGAAGGTTTCTCGGATATTTATACATCTTATGCTTGATTTTTACGATCACGGCGCTCAGTTGTCTCGGAGGCAGTAAACCCCTGCAGCCCTCAGACTGTCCTCAGCTGTGAGGGACACATTTGGGTGTGTAGATTCATTTTTCCAGTCTTCTGAGTAAAATGATAAACTATATAACTAATACTGGTGTCAGAAATGCAAACTTACCAGCAATCGCATTGGACATGAGGGAAAAGTTTCTGCATTTTTCCTCTTTGATTTAAGCAGAGAGTGACTAAACTGTTGCCGCCTACCCAGAATTGGTCCCTGCAGTATATTTTTGAAAATTCAGTGGTTTTTTAAAAAATCATTAACACTAACCTTTTCTATTTATGCCTGTGCAACTTTATGGAAAAATTATGTGTTCTTTAGAAAGTGAAAAATGGACAGAGTGCAGATTTAGTCAAAAGTTCATGCCTGTGCATTACATGGGTATCCCCACCTTCTGCTTGATATTTATTTTGTCCATGTGCATTCACAAATATAAATACTGGTGAAAACTTCCATGTTGCATAGGAGAAGTTTCGTCACCTATAATGAGTGAACACTATTCTGTGTTTTCCGAGGCTCCCTGAGGGACAGCATGTGAGATGGGGGAGCCCTGAGAGAGAAAAACGGATGATAATACACGGCTTCTTCCATGATGAGTGCTTAAAGCTGCAGTGAAATTATAGAAATTTGTTTTCTAGTAGATATTTAAAAAAATGCACGGAGGGGATATGGTTCTTTTTTCACTGCTTCATGTTTTTATAAATACTTCCTTAAAGTATTACACTTCTTATAAGTTTTTGTAAAGCTTCCTGACAGCAGCAGGTGACATGGAATTACACAGACAGAGTTAAGTTCTCATTTGTAGAAACCTTGGCTTGTACAATGGTGATAACAGGCAAAGGGTGCAGTTAATTTTCTCATACACCTTTGGCTGTCGTGTTTCTGAAGGTTAATTTCTTTCTTATGGGACTATTTTTAGTATTTTCAAACCTATAAGCACCTTGTCGTAATATCATTTTTCAAATTATGCTGCCACTGAGAATTTTTGTATTTGTGTGTAGCATTTACATCAATCCAGAGACTGTAAAGAGAGAGTATTTGGACAATAGTTAGCTTTTTCATTAGGAAAAAACACCATGATTTGCAGATCCAATAGAGAATTTACTATTGCGAATCCCTCTGTGTCACTGAAAGACTGAAAGACTTCATTTTGCAAAGCTGTAAAGCTTCCATTTTTAACACAGAAGAGCTGCAGAGTAATGAAGACTCTCAAAGCAACATGGTGAAAATTGTATTTAAGTTAATTCTCTGTAGTAGCCCTAATAAGAGAAATATTTCAAAAGCAGATTATTTTTGTATTATGATATAAGTATTCTTTTCCAACTCTAACTTTAGGCTATCAAACCTGAAAATGTGTGTGTAAGTATGTCTATGTATGTATATGTGCATAAACATATGTTTCCTGTATTTAAGGTTATTTTTGGACCAAGGCTAAGTACCTAAAGTGCTTGTCTGTGTGGACTCTTTGCTTCTCATCTCTGGACTCGTGTCAGTTCCACATACAGCTAAATTCTCATGTGAGCGCTGGAGTTGATTTTTGGAGTTTCCTGCCCTTGTAAGATCTGCACATTTGTAACAAGGAGCACCAAGGCACCATTGCTGGCAAAACTCCCACCACATCTGCCCCACTGGGAAGCCTTGAGCTCCTCCTGCTTTTCCAAATAGTAACTACCAAACTGTCCTGTTCCAGTGTCATTTGCATGTAGGACTAAGTTATCCAGAGCTGACCTGAGGATAAGAACGAAGGCACCCAACAGAAAATTTTCTCACTGAGACTGGAATATTTGCCACATTTACCCCAAGTATCACTTAGGTCATCTCAGAGTGTAGTGCCAGAGCTGTAGCCATTACCCTTGTTCTGGGGAACTGGTCCTGACTTAGATCATCAGACTTTACCCCAGACTTTGTCATCAACATTGAGAGTCAGGGTTTTTTTTAGTGTCAAATGCGGATTGATTTTAAAACCATGATTTAAAATTGACAAGCAGAAAAATTCTATTGACATCATTGATTTTAATGTGTGTCAGGTAAGCCAAGCCAAACATCCAGTCTCCCTTTTGGTAAAGCATTTAGAGCACATTTTAGTCTGCAGTCTGCTTGCAAAGCATTTATTTTAAACTCAAAGTTTCTTTGAGTTGACCTGAAGACCAAATAATCCAGTACATGTGTATTTAGGTAATTTATATACCTTAGTGCTTATTAAGATTCTTGAATTTTATGGGTTTTAATGTGTTAGAATATTCCATCAAAGTGTGTGTCAAGCTGCATTTGACTAGAATTCAGTTAAGAGGTGTAAAAGCATTTTGAAAGAGGTTTTTATTAGTTAAACGAAATTATCAGAAATGTGCTTGGTGCATATAAATATTTAGACTTATGTTTTTCCAACCATTCACGTATTTATATAAACACGCATGGGAGATGTAAGTTTGATCCCTTCAGGCAGAGGAAGGGCTGGATCCAGTTCCCCTGTTCTTGTGTGAGCACACTCACACGTGTGTATATCTACACAAGCATAGATCAACACGAGTCAACCTTTTATATATAAAATATAGTTCTGCTCTCCACAGTCATAGCACATATACTGCTCTTAAAAGCAGAATGACTTTTCTGAAAATCGCAAGTATGTTCTTAAATTAAATTTTAAATTGATTGTTCCAGAAACTAATCTCTGGCGTGGTTTTTGTTCCTGAGCAATTTAATTGAGAGTATAATACAGTTTCCTCATACTTTGCACGTAATGAGATCTCATTGTGTACTTTTACTGAATTCAACAGGCTACCTAATAGAATGTTTTTTGCTGCCTCCACTCTCCTCTGTAATGCTGCTGGCTGTCCCAGTGCTGCAGGAAGTCACCCTGCTGCCTGATGGAGGCAGTGACATGAGTGTGAAGCAGCAAATATTTTCACTACGGGTTGCTTGTACTTTCTTGGGAAATAATGACGGTGCTTCCAAATAGTCAAGCCAGTAGTATGGCAGGTAAAATTCTAGGTGGATAAAAGTGAAGCAGCATATGTTGAGGAAGAGTCCTGTGATGGCTTCTGAGATGATTGTTACAACTCTGGAACACCAGAGTTTACAGATAATAAAATCTTTAGTAATTGCAGCTTAATTACTTGTGGAAGTCAAGAAAAGTCCTAGAAATATGCTTGTGTTGTTAGAAAAGGGTTAGAGAAGAAAACAGTGCGTTGTTATGCAGCCATTCTAATCCAAGATGAATGCTGGGTGCAGTTCTAGATTGTCACCTCTCCCCCTGCTAACACAGTGATGCAGCAGAGCAGAAGGCCCAGAGAGGGGCAGCAGAAATGATCAGTGGAATAACTTTTGTATGAGTAACAAGCGAACAAAGACTCTTTGCGTTGTAGGGAGGGCGGCGCGATGGCGCGTACAAAATCATGGGCAGCATAGAGCACACAAGAGGGGGTGATTTAGGGGACACCCACTGAATGTAGTGCAGAGCAGGTTCAAAATCAACAGAAGAGACTTACTCTGCCCACAGCACAGAGCTGTGAAACTGCTTGCCTCAGACTAATGTGGATGCCAGAATTTTTCATGAATTCAAGAAGTAAGCAGACAAATTCATAAAAATGAAGCTCTTAGGTATGAAGACAACACAAGTCATTTAGGAATTCCAGAAGCCAGAAAACTCCAAGCAGAGAATCTTGGTAGAAGTATAAGCATATGCCTTCTTTTTTCTTCAGCTCTTTCTCATGTTTCTGCTTCAGATAGTAACATGTTTTTGTGTATATTATTGCATGTCAAGTGTATGTATTAAACTGAGAGGAAAAATATGAAAAGAACATAAAGGTCTAGCTCTGCTAAAGAAACTGGGCGGCTTATCAGTGGAGAGTCGAAAGTACGGCATTTCATTCACGAGTAGTAACAAAATTAATAGTATACCCTAAAATCTAAGTATAAAATACTGAATGCTAAATGACTGGGTTTCAGACTTCGCAATATATTTTGCTTAAATATTAGACTAGAGCTAAATAATATATAGGAGCAGATTTTCAGGTGGGCTGACAGAGAGTAAATGGTTTCCAAGAGATGATTGTAGGCTGTCAGAGCAGAAATCCATGAACCGGGAATGAACTTCAGAGAGCACAGGAGTTGTTCCAGTTTTTATGAATCAAACCTTTCTTTCTAGGAGTATTCATGCATGAGCATTCACAGGTTTGTTTTGGAAGAGCTTTTAGAAGTAGGATTTCTAAAAGATCAGAATCTCTCACACCTGTTCCACATCTCCAGCCAGTTCAGTGTTGAGATGCTGAGCTCACACAACTCAGATGTGTTGGTTACGTGTTCAACATCTTAAAAAACTCAAGGCTCTTTGTGTTAACTCACAAATTCCTAAAGGTTGTGGGTTTGGTTTTTTTCAGTGGAAGTAGATAGGATTTTTGGATTAAGTATGGAGAGATGTACAAAAGACAGGTACTAAGAATGCTGGACCAGATTCTACATAAAAGACAGTGACCGTTGTCAAGTATTGAACCAAAGCTTGTAGCAGGTTCAAAGCAGCCTTCCAGATCTTGGTATTACATGTTAGGCCTTAGTTCTGTGGAATTACATTTTGCCTTAGTTCTGTGGAATTCTGTCCTCTTTTTAGTGCAGTTCTGTCCTCTTGACCCCTGATCTCAAATTATTCCGATGCATATTCCACCACATATATTTTTATCTTGTTGAGTGACATCAACTTGATTGTGTCATTCCTTGTGTTGGGAATGTCATCTTTCATGTCATCTAATGATTCTGAGGGCAGGTCTGGATGGGAGAGTGGTGAGCAGGTACCTGCTGACAGCTCTTTAAGAAGCTTTCCTTCTATTGCCACCCAGGTGGCATTAGTCATAATTGTCTTTTTGGGGACTCGCCCATTATGTTATGGAAACAATCGTATAGTCTTTCATCACCACAATATTAGTGTTCACCTTGAATTTCCTGGGTTTACTGGTTTTAAATCAGATAACTAGCAATTTTTTCCTTTCAAATATCATGTTTGATTTGATTAGACAGACATATGTATCATAGTTTCCTACCTATATTCAACCAGCAAAATAATATATGTATCTCCGCTTTAGCTCTTTAATCACTACTTCCATCTGAGCACATTCCTTTTTAAAATAGAATTGTGCAATGTCATACATCTGCTTTGCATTTAGGACTGTAAAAATTCAGAAAGCAAAGTTCATTTTCTGCAGTTCATTTTGCAGTCATTTGTTCTTAGAGCAAGGAAAGTTTCAACTATAGATGGTCATTTATTCTTTAAGAATCAGGATACTGTATCAAGAAAGTGATCAAGCGAAGAATAAGTAATTACGGTTCATAAGATGTATTTTTTAACTACTGTTTCATAATTATTTCAGATGTTACATCGTAATGATATAAAAATTGGTTTTATTGAACAAATATTTAGTCTTCAGTGTCATTTATAATACGTTTGTTGAGGCTTTCTATTAATCTGTGAAAGTAAAGCTGAAATTAGTAATTAAACTTTAGTAATGTAAAATTTTGCTGAGGTGGCGTATTGCACATTGAGCAGAATGGGCCTGTATGTGTGTCATGCATCATACCTGCCTGGCTGGTGACCTGTCTTCAGCGGCTTACAGCCACGGTTCATGATCTGCAGCTTTTACAGTTAAAGATAAGCCACCCCTCAGTGGTCTGCTGCTTGTCCCCTGCGGCTGATGGCCGTCCCTGGAGCCGTGGTGGCCGAGGGTGACGTAACCTCTCTAATTGTCCTTGTTTATCGCAGAGCAATGTCTCATTGTGGAGACACTGACTGCTGGTGGTGCCAGATTTCTGTGATCCGGGCTGAATTATTTTATTTAGCTAGTCACTACTTTTAAATGACATTAGCTAAAAGTAAATAGTGCTGAAGTCTGAAATACTTGCAGCTACTTCACTGGGAAGCCATAACTGTTCCAGGCAAGGTTTTACGTGTGTTTTATTTTCTGCATGGAATATTTTGCCAAATTAGAAGCCCCTTGAAGTCATCATTTATGTATAGTCAATTGAATTTCTTTCAGAGATTGTAAGTAGTTGTCTCTACATATTGCTTTTGTATCGAGTATACTTCAATCTTTATCCAAAAAGGTTTAATGAAATTTATTCCCCCCAACTTCAGCAGCTACTGTGGCGCCAGGCGTTGAGCAAGGTTTGTGAGTTTGTTGTCCTCTTCTTTCAGTGGCGACTGTTCTGAGGAAACATCAAGGACGAGAGGAGAAAAGACACAAAATTATGAACAGCAGATAGGGAAGGTCTAAATTTGGCTCTAGGACTGAACTGAAGAAAGGAGAGGGAGAGGATGATTACTCCTGGAACTGAATGCCAGATGCCATAGTTCCTGTGAAACATGGAGCCAAAACCTGCCTGAGCAAATGGAGGCAGCAGCTTCCTACTACCACCCTTTAGTCTCGTAGGGCACCAGGAGCAAATCTGCATTGCTAAAGCTAAGATTTGCAGCCATGAAGGTATCAGTATGGTATCATGTAATGGGATTTTGATTTTAATTTTAATTAGCTAAAAATACAGTAAATTACAGGGTTTGATTGTTTTTTTAAACCATTGTTTCCATTAAAGAATGTTAATACATTCTTTGAAATCAGACACTTGACTTTGAAAGCTGAGCATTCAAAAAAAGTTGGAAAATGTCAAAATGAAGATTGTTCAAACTGTTTTAATTTGTCCCTCGCATGTATGCATAACGATAAGATCTTTAATTATGTGATCACATAATTTTTTCGCAGGAGGAATGGTGCCCAGAGAATGAATCAGGGGTGTTTATTAAAGGAAGCTGTTGCCTCCAGAACCCTTGCCTTAATTGCTGGAAAGCATATTAATTTAAGTAGAGGGCTGCAGGAATCAAAAGCACTCTCTCCAGGGCGTTTGAAAGCTCCGCAGAAAGACTAGATTTTACTTTCTCATTTTGAAAGAGGTTTTCTGTGATTCCGGGAGGTCACTTATTTGGAGGTGATCTCTCTGTTTCTAGTTGCTGTGGCACACGGGCCGAGGTACCTGGGCTCTGGGCACAGCTGCATTTGGAATGAACACAAGTGTGCTTTGAATGTGCAAAATGCTGTATAAATGCAGAGTCCTCTGAAAAGTACAGACTGAAGTGCCCTGCACTGACGTGGCAATGCCAGGATTGACAGAAGACTTTTCTGGGTTTTAAGCAGCCAGGTTCTAATCTGCAAAATGGAGATAGCATCACCCTGCTGCAGATCAGTTAATTATATGTTCTGAAGCATTCCTGCTGAACACCATGTAAGGAAATTATATAGAATATAAAATATATAATCATATAATTATACAATATATAAGTATATGCATATATTATATAATATGGAATCCCGTTCTGGCTCTCATCCTATTAGGGAAGTTTTGGGAACACTGCTGGCTGACGGGAATAAGAAGAATGAGCAATCACTTTGCAATCTAAACAAATGAGGCAGAATGCTACGAATGCTCAGTTCGCTCCGTAAAACTGAGCATTCCCTTCCTATTTGCTATCACTGCACTAGATGAGGCAAGGATCCTGCAGAAGGAAAGCGGCATGTAATCATTTAGTTAAAGTTATGTGGAGGTATATGAGTGGTTCTGTCATTTTAGGTGCTCGACTTTCTGCTGGGTTTGGTGGTGGGTTGCCTGTCCATCCCAGATGTGCTGAGGCCTTTTAGATGCAGCTTTGGCAGATTTATTTTCCCCAAAGCATTCTGAGGAGAGGAAAAAAGGATGTTAGAGCCAGATTTCTTGTTTGCTTTATTGTCTTGCCTTGTTGACAACTAATTTTTAATGGAAGAAACTGAAATCCCAAAGACCATTTGTTCCTTGCTTTTTATGAGGATGGAGGAGATTTTAACTTTTGCAGAGTTGGCACTTGAGTATAGTGAGGATGTATGGAAATGTTTCAAGGTGAAGAGAGCCATAATGAATAGATTAAATCTGTAATATATTTGATGAGGAAAGAAGAAATACTTTTTTCTCCATAAGTCTAATTCTTGAAGACAAACTGTTTGATTATGCTTTTGTTTACCATAACACCACTCTAAATCTAAGGAGTGCCACTCAATTTCCTAAACTAAACAGGACATTTATTTTTAAGAAATCAAGTATTCATTATCTACATTTGAACTTACACCTATAAATTTTGATCCTTGCTCTTAATGATCTCCTTTATGTGTGGCAAATGTAAATACATGGCTATTTTATATTCATAATCCTCTACATCTAAGCCTCAGAGCAAAACCCAGTCAAGAGAAAAGGCTAAAATTATTTTCCACTTCCTCCTGTTTTATATCTGTTGTCACACTTTTTTAAAGTTGCAGTTACCATTTCTCAGGAGAATAAATTCATAAATCTCTTATGCTTTGGTGAAGGAATACACGTATGTCTTCTATATCGCACAGTATTACAGCATCACTCACAGTAGCTGTTTTACTTTGCAAAATCAGTTACAGGATATTAAGTGAATATCAATTTATCAATAGAAATGGACCAGATACTAGTTTTTAGGCAATTTGCCTAAATTTGCTGTTTTAGAAGATGTCAATACCATGAGTAGTGGGGAGTTACTACATTTTTCAAATAGCACTATGTAAAATATGGAAACATTGAATGATTGTTTTAAATTCAAAAGGCTCTTTTGTCATTCTCATGCATGTTTTAGATGAGACATTTTTCTCCTGAATTGGAAGGAAATGAGATAGTAGCCTGTCTGTTCATAATGTTACTCACTTTTCCTGGTTACATGCATTTTTAAATGACTGAAATATCTACTTTTTTAAAAAAAAGAGCTAACTTCAGAAGAGAAGGAGTCTGGTTTGCTATTTATCTGCCTTAATAGGCAGTATTTCACATGAAAGAATCCGTCTGGCTTCTTGTGAACTAACAGTGACAGGATGTAGGTATCATAAAGTACCATGATTATGTGCCTCCCAGGTATAATTCTGATAACCACTGAAGGAGTGCTGCAGCCAAGTCTTGTTGGCTTATCAATCTATAAATTTATTCTCTCTCTTGGACTGTATTTTGACGCATTTTAGTAAGAAGTTCAAACTTGGCAGTGAAGAAATAATACCCATGTAGATCTGTTTCATAGTTTAACTTCAGTGAGAGTAACAAGACATTTAAACAGATTGTGAAAGTAATTTTTTCTTAATGCAGTTTACTTACAGTTCCTTACATTTTAAGTTGAAATGGCTGTAACTGATCTTTTGTGCCTACAAAGGAAGACTATTTTAATAATAATCTGCTCCCATATGACGGAAACATATATACTGTCATGTAATCCTTTGTCCAAAGACCTTGCAATATGTTCTCCAGGCTCAGAAAGTAGAGTTATTACCTTTTCGTGGTAACCGGGCAAATGTTATGTGAGATTTCCCGTCTAAGTGATCTCTGTGATTTTTCCCTTCACATTTGTCCTGCTGAGTCTTTAATGGGTGTAACTACAAGAGCATTTTAGCTTGGATCAGGAGCACTTAAGCCATTCTGAATTAAATCTCATTATTGTTCCCGCTTGTTTCTCCGTGACTCCCGTAGCTGGAGCGTGGGCTGGCATTGGTCACGGGAGGAGGCAGTGGAAGCTGGGCTGGGTGAGCACACAGTGTGTGCTGGCAGGCAAGGGCTGGCTCCGTGGGACCCCAAGAGTGGCTGGGCTGCCCTCTCTGAAGGGTGCTCAGCCTGGGGCCATGGGGTCTTCAGTGCCATAATAATCATAAGTGAGACATACAGCAATGCTGGCATCCAAATTGGAGTGATCCAGTTGGAGTTTTGTTGCTCCCCTGCGGCTCCAACTCTGGGGTTGTCCGCTGCCTTCTCTTGTGCAGCCTTGTGCTGGGTGTGCCCAGTGAGAGGTACCGTGAGAGCCCGGGAGCTGTCAGGTGTGTCCTTGTGTGCCGACGTTACCTCCAAGTTGCTCACAAGGCACTGCCATCCCCCTGGGGCAAGAAGCACTAATAATGTGACTCCACGGAGATGCCCCATGTGTACCACCTGGCCAGGGTGCTGAAAGCTTTGGAGCTCCACGCTGTCAGTTAAGAGAATATTGATCAGTATTTTGTTTTTGTCTCTCCACAGTCACCAATTATAACAATGTGGTAGAAGCAAACTCAGATTCAGATGATGAAGATAAATTGCATATAGTGGAAGAGGAAAGTGTAACGGATGCAGCAGACTGTGATGCTAGTGTGCCAGAAGATGACTTGCCAACAGACCATATAGTATTACCAGAAAACAGTGAAAGAGAAGGGAGTACAAACAGTTGCTGGGAAGATGAAGGTATGTTCATTTCCACTGATGATACTATGTAGAGAAAGTTTTCTAAAATGAATATTCAATAGAAATTTTTTTGGTCACGTTATTACTGAAATAACATGTAATATTCACAATCAAAAAAGAGGTTTTGTAACATTTTTATCATACCATACTTCATGTTCTTCATTTATTGTTTGAAGCAGATTCAGAGGTGGATTAATTCCATTGGCATTGTTTAACAGGAACTTCCATTGTGTAGATGCAGCATTCCAAAGGCTGATTAGAGACTAGTTACCTGATCTTAGTTTTTCCAAGTCTTTGCTTGGCAGATCTCTAATATAGCTCCCTGTAAGTTCGGGATTGGCTCAGCTTGGGGAGTAAGCAGTAAACAAAAAAAACCATGAAAAAATAAAATTCTGATGTTAATTTCTCTCTGTCTTTTTCCTTGTAAAACACAGGCAGAAAAAACAACTTTTAGATTACTGGTTTTAGAATTGTTTATGTAAGTCATAATGAATCTTTATTTTGAAAACACTGAAAGGAGGTAAATGCCGCACATATTATGCAGCAGGTTTAGAAGCTGAAAAGGAAATGGGCCTTTTTTTACTATGGAATCAGATACTGAGTTTCATAATATCTCACAGCATGCTTACTTTTGAGCCAAATTGGGATAAATGCATAAATTAGTGGAATTTATTGTGGAATGTGGCCTTAATGCCCTGAAAGATACAGAATGTTTTCTAGCATGTCCCTGTTTGTATCTGAACTCCAGC
Organism: Mohoua ochrocephala; assembly: GCA_013398855.1. Classification (NCBI taxonomy): domain Eukaryota; kingdom Metazoa; phylum Chordata; class Aves; order Passeriformes; family Acanthizidae; genus Mohoua; species Mohoua ochrocephala. The sequence continues at coordinate 334,401 of VZTA01023060.1, read as the reverse complement.
CACAATTCCTAGCATCCACCTTTTAACTCTGGTGGTTTAATACACGGTGCATGACCTCACATCTAAATAAACGGAAAGCAGTCATATGGTCCCTAACTGCAGTCCAGCTGAGAGAGAGCAGCTGAGAGTTCAAAGAATAGCATCAGCTCGGCCTGTTTTTGCACAGCTGCTATTGCCAAGGTATGCTGTGCTGGGAAATGAGTGTTTTGGAGCTAAATTATTAGGTAGGTAATTTTCTTAGTTTTCCTGTAATGTCTTTGCTCTCCTGCAGGCTGTGTCTATCAGAAGGTGTGGTTACGTTACAGTGGGCTCTGTGTGTGCTGGACCCCTTCAAGCATAGGTGTAGGAAACCTGAAAAGGGGAGGGGAAGAAGAGCACTGGCCTCACAGGCATTTGGGGTCAAGACCTCTTGGACTGGACGTTTCCTGGAGATGTATCCATCACACATCATCTCAGGCAACTTTCTGGGGGTTTTCAGGGCTCTAGACATGTGATGGCGTCTTTTTTGACTCCTTATGTCAAATGTACCATTTTTAACCTTTAAAAATTTGTTTGCTAAAATTCTAAATTCTATTTGATTTTAAATTCTACTCTGGTTGTCGATTTGCAATGTAGGCAATGTTTCTCTGCTTTGGAGTTTGCAAGTGAAGGCAGAATTTCATTGGTAGCCAGACAGAAGATTAATCAATTGCCATACAGGCTTGCTTAACAACCAAAAATTTCCTCTGTAATAATTATGTATTCTGAAGCCTCTTTTGTAGCAGTCTGGAGGGGTTTTTTTAAAGAAACTGTTGAAATTTCTGACTACACGGGAAAAGTGAAGGCTACATTAGGTTTTACAGAGCTTTGATTTGCTAGGGTAGAGTACTGTTTACTCTTTTGATAGCTTTCCTAGAAGGAAAGGTATGAGCTGAAAGTCACATCATCAGTCTTGGTTGCATGTTTAGAACTACGAAGAGAGAGGTACTGAATACACGATCTCTCTCATATAGGGAAAGGTACTGGGGTAGATGGTGTGCAGCCATCTTCAAGACTGGTGATTATCTTTAGAAAATACACTCTACAGCAGTTTTTACTAAGTTGTGTTTCATCAGTAAAGTAGTACTCAGTAGTTCTGGGTTTAGCTGAACTTGACAGAATGAGTTTTTTGCATATTTATTCTTTTCACGAATTGCCAAGAATAGAAACAACACACACAACATGTCTTTATCAGATTAGTTTCCTTCCGTTTCCAGTCATTCTAACTGAATTTCTAAAAGACCCTAGGAACAGGTGTTTTAAATATAAGGTGTGTTTCTCAAGAGGTTTAACTGAAACAGTCCTACGGGTTTAAAAAAGCGAACCACGTGTATCCTGTACAAGCTGTTGACAGTGTGCCAGCATTCATGTGTGCAATGATTCTCTAATAAGATTTTTCTTTGCTTTAGTTAGAAGTAAAAGCTATGCTACAATTAAAAGAAAAGAAAAGCAGGAATTAAACATACTGTATTAATGCTCTTTAAAAGGCTTTATTATGTACTGTAAGTAGCAAGCCTGGAGGTCTCTGGACTGAAATTAAGATATCTTTGAAAAAGATATAAATATGTTTTGTGTTTAAGCTCTTTCTGGAATTCAGAAATTCCTTTAAGTCATCAAATTTTAGGTTGAGCCTATATGCTCAAAAGTGTGTTCTGACATTTGATGTGTTGTTTGGCCTCTTTTTGATCAAAAAGCAAACAACCAGTCAATACTGCAAGCTGTAAATAGTGCTTACTACATGAATATCAGAAAATTAGCTCTGAAGAATTTAAATTAGAAACTCTCTTCATGGACTTTGGAATTTATTCCCTTCTCTGCAGATAAAGGCTGCAGTGGAAATGTCAGTGAAGTTTGTCTTTCTGCCTGCAGCCAAAATTTCCACTTTGCTAGTGGTTTCAATTTGATCAGTTATCTTAGCCATGCCTAGATCTTTGCTGTCAGCCAATGACAGTAGTTGTCAGGCATGTTTGCTGCTAGTTAACACTGTTCCCTGTCATCCGAAAATCATCAGCATTTAACCCTGGGAAGCCCCACTGAGCAGTAGCTCATGAACAGTGATGAGATGTAGAAGTTCAAGAACCTGTTTTACAACTATCTGGTATGTCCAGCTGTAATACCAGGATGCATATTCATGACCTAGATGCTATTTGTGGAGACCTCTCTTTAAGCTGTCATTTAGCAGATAGCTTGAATTTCCTCTGGAACTCAGAGCTGTGACTTCTGCTTGGTTGAATAGTGTCTTAAGGTCTGTTCCCCCGTCATCACATCCCATTCTGTTGCTTCCCAGCATCTGTATTTGCTGTGGGATAACTGGGCTTCTGAGGGCATGATTGCAACCTCAATTACCTTTCTCTTGGAACATACATAGTTATAAAGATGGATATATACTTAGTATTTTTCAAATTATTAATTATTCCTACAGCATTTCCCTGTGGAAAAGGGTTTCTCCCTGTCTCATACCCTACTTTTAGCTGTTGGGAAGAGACAGTACCAAACAGAGGTTAGGATTATTAGAATTGAGAGGGGGTTTAACTTCACTGAGATTAATCTATAATACCATAAATTCCTTGACATTCCCTTGGGAAGCATAATTTTATTTGTACTGAAGCCAGTGGAATTTACTGGAGACACTATAATTTAAATTTCCAGAGTAATAACTTACTGATATCCCCCACCAGAAAAATCACAAACCCTCTTTAAAGGAAAAGAGTGGGTTGGCATCATGTTTGATTTTAAGAAATTAAATTTTGGGTTTAGATTTGCATTGCATCCAGTCATCCATCTTACGAACTCTGAACAAAGTCTGGTACCATGAGCCAAAAATGTCATTAGTTCACAATCCAGAACTGACCAATAAAATACAGGCTGTTTGAGTTTGTTGAAGTTTTTTGAGTTGTTTTTTTTTAGACGTCAATTGAAATTAAAGTAAGATTTAAGAGTTACAATTTCCTTTCAAACACATTTCTTGTTTAAAGCAAGACATGTGTTTAAATTGTCACCATTTGCAGATACCTTGGGTCTGAGGGCTTTGGTCAAAGTAGACAGAATTAACAAGCTTTTCCTTTGAGGAAGCCGGCACTATTTGAGAACTTAAAGTTCTCCTAGGATTTATCATCTTCCACGTAAAGGAGAGATTGGCTTCTCCTGTAGTTAAAAAGCTGGCACGTTCTGGGCTTTTGACTTGCCAAGCTAAAGGATTTTTTCTGCACTGAAGTAGAGTGAAGCAAGGTAAATGGAAGTGTAACAGTTGCCATTTCAGATCAGAGCAGCTGCGTGCTCTAACCTTCTGCATCACCTAGAAGGCTTTTTCTGCAGTGTAGGTCTGAAGCATTCAAAGTTTCCACAATGAAACTATGAAATAACGCTTTAGTTTCACATATATGAGGGTAGCATAGTACTGATAAAGAGCAAACCAAGCAACATAGCTTTCCGATGTACTTCTGCCATAAGCCAGGTACTGACAGAAATATCAGTGGTGGCTTTTCCTGTGGGAACTTCCCAGTCCATGCTACCCACTGAACCAAAACGAAGAACAACTTGGCTGTTTATTGGTTTGAAGCAATAGCCTGTAGTGAGTTAACACTGCCATGCCGCATCCTTGAAGGCTGCAGCTGAGCAGAGCTGGCAGAGCTGGGGCAGCAGGTTGGCTCCGCAGCGTTGGTTCTGCGGGCTCATACCGAGTATTGGAATCGATACATAAAGCATATCTGTAGTGCACGGTTCTTCTGAAGGGGGAGCACGTGTTTAAAATCCATTTTTTGTTTAAGCAGTCACAGCCTTAAGTGGTTTCTAGATGATTTGCAAGAAAGAGAACACATTAGGTTGCTGTTTGCAGACATTACCAGCAAATTATCAATCATTTCTGAAAACCGCTAATTGGAGAAAATAACATAACTGCATTTGTTTTATGATGTTCTGATTTCTGGAAATAATATTCCAGTGTATCAGATGGCCGCATTTGTAGATGGGGTCATTTAAGTAGCTGACTCTCTATTTGCTGGTGAAACACACTGTCCATGTCTTTACCTCTCTTCACATAGTGGTCAGTGTTTAGTATTGCTTCCTTTTAAGGTTTGGTTTCCTTAAGTATGAAATATCTTTGTGGTTCAACTGATCACACACTGCTGAAATAATACGCCATCCATATTTTTGAAAGAGCATTATGTTTAAATGCACTCTTCTAAACAATACAGAGATGGAAAGTACTGCTGAAGAAAGAACTCAAGTATATTAAGTCGTTGGTGTGCATGTGGCTTTTGTTGTCGTTGTTGTTTTGTAGGGTTTTCTTTAAATATTCATTCTTTTTGTGAAATGTGCTATTTCAGCTGGAAAAGAAAGAAAGGAAATCCTGGGGCCTGAAGCTCAGACAGATGAAATTGGATGTACAGGTATTTCTTTGTTAATCTGAGTCCCTTATTCATAAGGTTGGTTATTCGTAAAGTGCTATTGAATTTTGGTTAGGTGAGTATCATTCCGAAATCTTTGGAATTCTCCCACCTCTGTTTATAAAACTCCTTTGCTTTTCCACACTAGAGGTCTTAAACTGTAAAGAGCGTTTTAGCTGAGGAAAATAGTCTGAGCATCTTTTGGTGTCCAGGGTCCAGAGGTGTAGGTGACCAGTGGCACAGAGCAGCCCTCCCTCCCCAGGGCTGACCACAGAGCTCCGGCAGCACCGTGTCTCCAAAGGAAATAACTGGGAGTAGCAATGATCTTACATGTAGGTGTACACGTCAACAGGTAGTGTTTTAAACTATGAAGAAATATACAACAATAAACTTCAGCTAATACTGTATTTTATTATCGACTCCTCTGTTTGTGCTGATTACACAGAAGGCAAAATAAAATGTGTATTTCAGTTTCAGACTCAAACAAAAACAGATGGTTTGTTATTTTTTGTAGTTCTCTGCTTGACAAAAGATTAATATGTATCACATCCAACTTTTTAAAGTCATTTGGGGGTTTATTTAATGCCTTTACTAGATAGGTAGATAATATCAGAGTAAGTCTTATTTAAAAGCAAACCCACATCTAAACATTGATATGTTTTAAACTCTAGATTCACACATTCTTTTCAGTTCCTATAAAGTCAGTTCTCTCCACATAAATATGGAGAGCTGCATTATTCATTGCATTACAGTCTACATGTGAGAGACTGCTTCATGTCATAAAAAGATTGTGTCAAATTGTAAATTGATTATGTGACTTCACACTGAGAGATGAATTATAAAACTTCTCTTTCCTATTAAAAATATACCTCACATTAATAGTGGAGAACATCTGTCATGATTTAGGGTGCTGCAGGCAGAGCTTTCACAGAATGTTCCACCATGGTAAAAATAAATTCTATGAACAATGTATTTAGGCAAATACTTAGGATCAAATATTTATCATACAACCATTGAGTATTTAATTTATTATTTGCTAATTTTCCAATACAGTTGTTCACTGGGTTTTTTTTCTTAAGTTTTTAATTGGAAAATGTTGAAGGTCGTTAACTGGATCTGAAGCATTTTTGGTAGCCGTTTCCAGCACCAGAGAACAAGCCAGTCGGAGTTCAAGTTTGCTGCATTTATCTGGCCAGCCTGTTACCGAGTTTGAATATCTTCTGAGCTTGTGCTAATGAACAGTTATAAATAACATTAAAAATTGTGTCTTGAAGGCAACAAATGTACTTTTGCAAACACAGGAGCCAAGATGGTAAACTGGCCTTCCAACTACAAGGCCTAAATCATAATTCATGTTGCATTTAAGATTTTTAGGGAAATTGAGAAGAACGGCTAAATCTGAAACGGTAGAAATGCACTACATTAAAGAGGCAAACTGTGTTTAGTCAAGTCTTTAAACATCATTATGCTACCAGTTCTTTTAAAACATGGCGTAATCTGGCATCTTAAAGGGCTTGGCCTATGCTAGTATCTGTAAAGAGTTTTTAAGTCCTTGGATAGAAGGAGATTTGCTAATGTAAATTACTGAATCTCATTTATGTTCTTTTTAAAACTTAATTTTATATCTTGTGTCTTGTTTTTCACGCTTAGCAAAAGAAGATGAATGTGATTCTGATGCAGAAAATGAGCAAAACCATGACCCTAATGTTGAAGAATTCCTTCAGCAAGAGGATACAGCTGTTATCTACCCTGAAGCACCTGAGGAGGACCAGAGACAAGGCACGCCAGAAGCTAGTGGTCAGGATGAAAATGGTAAATATGTCACCAGTTCAGTTCTTATGGAATCAGTTGTACTCACTACTTGACCCAAAACTTCTGCTGTACTTAAGAAGACAGCAATGCATATACACATAACTATAGAGGAAAAAAACCTTAGTTGAAGGGGCAAAAAACCTTTAAAGTTAAAATCATGCAGAAAACATTGCCACTTGATTTTGTAAACAAGACATGCACTGGGATTCAGTTGTATGAGTACCTGAATGATAACCTCAAGTCATTGGAAAGAAAAATTCATAAATCCATTCAACATCATTCTATGAAAGAACAGAATAAACATTTATTAGATATAATAGAAGTATAGCAAAATAGTACGGTTTTATGTAAAAATAAGGAGAGTTATAACATGTTTCTTTCCTTTTTTTATATTTCGAAACAAAGCTCCCCAAAAGATCTGTTTGATAGAATTTTTTTTATTGGGTAGCCAGTCTTTGACAGGCTTTTGGGGTTTTTTGCCTGAAAGGACAGCAGCAGAGAAAAAAGAAGCATTGTTCATACAAAAATGTTTATTTGAAAAAACCTGTTGTTATTTTTAAGTAGATGTGGGGTTTTTTCTCTAAGGAAATTTCATGCTTAAGGTGGTCTGAGTGAGATGAGAAGTTACACTTCGTTCATTTCTTCGTCATGAAATATTTGAAGGCAAATCCTGTTCAGATTGGTTTTGCGTTCTCTGTGTTTTCGGAAGTGTTCGGCTTAGATAGCTTGTGGCAATTGGAGTATTTATGATTTTTCAAGAAAAAGTAACATCCTACATAAATGGTTAGGAGTTGTTGTGTTCTAGTTGTTTTAAAAAATGAATATAACCGAACACATAAATGTCATTGTAGCTGTAGTACTGGAGTCTAAGGAGTCTAAGGGAGAGCAGCGAAAGAAGTAACGATAACCTTTTTGTTCTGCTCCTCCAGAGATTTTATGCTGTTAGAGATTTTACTTTAAAAACTGCATTCATTAATTTAAGATTTTAATATGTGGTTGCAGTGGCACATATTGTCAAGTTAGTTTTAAAGACTTGCCATATGATTTCCATGTAATCATTAAAAATACACATTTGTATTAATCATTTAAATTGGGCCTATCCCAGTAACTTCACAGAGAAGTATTCTGAAGATCACAATGCTGAATAATAGTGTTTACTGTTTTAATCATTTTGGAACAGAAAATGCAAAAAATAAAGTGACATTTGGTAAAGGTATGTACTTCCAAACTGGGATACTGGACAAGAGAAGTGACAGAGTCAGAGTTTTTAGTGATTTTGGGAAACCGTTGTCATTTCTCCATTTCCTCCAATGGAAATAGAATATAAGTTAACATGCTTCTGACATTTCCACTGAGTTACATTTGTGCTGAAATGGAGTATTCTTTATGTCAGATGAGTTGAATTATAGATGGTAAAAAGACAATTGAAAAGAAGCATACTTGGTCTTCACGTGTGGAGATGGCTTCATTTTTGGACAACTCAGCTAAAGCAGGAAAAGCAGAAATGGATAGAACAACAAAAAATCCCTGTGGGTAGGGGTTATCTTGATTGTTACTATAACAAGTGTAAAAGGACCTATATGACAGAAAAAGTGGTGATTTTTAGTAATAAGGAAAAGTGGTTTGACTCTGCTTTTCACTGTTGCAAGAACAGTGGCACATTCAGTGAAAATAAAGTTAGTAAATTCCACAGAAACAGAATGAATTGCTACTTCATGGAACATATAATCCATCTGGGGTGATAACTGCTGGAAGAGGTCATGAAGGTAAATAATTCAGAAGTACTTTCTAAAGTACTGGTTCATTTTTTGAGTATTAATAATTCTTACTGTTCTGAAACTTTAAATGACAGCATGTACAAATGTGCCCCTTGTGCGTCAGAGCATAAAATGTTAATCAGCGAAGACCTTCCACCTTTCTCCTGCTCAGCACAGTGCATAAGTGCATCCCTGCAACGTTTGCTTCCTGTTTGTCTTGAAGCATGGAAGACTAGCATGGTCATTGGAGGATATCACACCTATAAATTGATGATTTGATCAAATACAGCAAGCCCTATATTTATTTGAACATACATTTATCAGTTTATGAAGAAATATTTTTTCAGCCTTCTAAAAAATTAATTTTTCAAGGATAGAATGAGTTACTATGTGGAGGGCTAAACGTATGCTGATAAGAAGGGATGGAGTTAAAACTTTATAAATGGTGACTTCTTGAAATAGACTTGTGAAATTAATATTTAGCTTCAATCTGGTTTCACTTTTCCCTGTACTAATACAGAAGTACTTTATGAAAGCCAGCAAAAGAGATTCCATAGATCACGTTAGACTCATGTATACGGCCTCATGTTTGATCTCTCTACTTTCTGCAGACAGTGTGTCCTACTAACATGTGCATATCTGTGAATCATAGAATGGTTTGGGTTGGACAGGACCTTTAAAAGTCATCTAGGTCTAATGCCTCTGAAATGAGCAGTGATATCTTCAACCTTATCAGGTTGCTCAGAACCCTGTCCAACCTGGTCTTGAATGTTTCCGGGGATGGGACGTTTACCACCCCTGTGGGCAACCTGTTCAAGTGTTTTACCACCCTTATCATGAAAAATTTCTTCCTTATATCTAGTCTCAATCTACTCTCCTTTTGATTTAAAACCATTCCCCCTTGTCCTATCAGCATATTGTGCTGACTCTCTCCAATGTACACTGGGGCAGCCGTACCACAGTGTGGGAGGTTTCACAATACCTGTGGAAAAAATCTAAATTATCACTAGTCCTTCTCTAAAACAAATGGATCTTCCAGCAGCTGCATGTTTTCTTACAGTAATAGGTGCAAACGTAAAGCCTGTTTGTTGCTGGCAGTAGGTTTGGAACGTGTTTATTTAAATCTGGTGCATTGTCTCTCCTGTGTAGGAACACCCGACGCGTTTTCCCAGCTGCTCACCTGCCCGTACTGCGATCGAGGGTACAAGCGTTTCACCTCTCTGAAGGAACACATTAAATACCGCCATGAGAAAAATGAAGATAACTTCAGTTGCTCCTTGTGCAGTTACACGTTTGCGTACAGAACGCAGCTCGACCGCCACATGACATCACACAAATCAGGAAGAGATCCAGTAAGTGGCGTTCGAATTGAGGGTTTCTTGTCCTCTGTAGCAACGCTGTGATTCGTTATGTGGGCAGAAATGTGCAGGGCGGGTAAGCTGTTCACAGCAGATTATCTGTGTGCTGATGGTCCAGTCCCAGAGCACGCACTCAAGCTTGCTGCTCAAGTCAGGCTTTTTCTGTATCTGTCAAAGATTGAGATCTCAATTCCTGTTTTCATTCATCTAGGCAGTAGGGTTGTTTTCAGAAGTGCTTCATTACATTTATAGGTAACTTGTTGGCTTTTTCTGTTCGCTGGCTCCACTGCATAAAAATTATGACTCAAATCTAATTGCAAATCTTTAATGAAACACTTCCTTTTTTTTCATAAGTTCTGTTTGGATAATTCGCAATTTACCGTAGCATTTTTGCCCTTAAGAAACAAACCATTACGTTGCTTGAACTGTGAGGTACAGCTTTTAAACGCAATTCATGCTATAAGACAATTTACAAATAATTAGTCTGTAAAATATGGTGTTTCAGTACTAAATGAAGCAACAGAAAAAGCTAAAGATGTTACGAGCTTGTTTTCTCTGGTTCATGGACTGACCTGAGGGCATGGTTCCCTGAAATGTCTTCCATGAGTTAACCATCTGGTCACTACAGAAGATCCTGAGATTCTGTTCTCCTGTCCCTCTTCTTCTTTTCTTTTTTTATCCCCACAATGTCCCATCATCCATCCCCAGCACATGCTTCCATAGCTTATCAGAGGCACTCTGAGGCTCAGGAACCAACTGAGTCAGGAATTATCCAGAGAAAAAACCACACAGATTTTCCACCACGAGGTTAAAGAGGCTTGGAGATGTTTCCTTCAGAGGACAGACTAGAAAGACTGATACTCTCCAGAAACAAATCAGGAGAAAAATATAATAGAAAGATGCAAAACAGAATGTAAAAGTAAAGGTGCTTCCAGCATTTCTGGTAGCACAAAGCCAGAAGATCTTTTGTTAAATTGAAAGGCTGTAGCCCAGAGTAAAGGAGATGCTTTTTTTTATATTGCCTATTAACCTCCATCCTACAAAGTATCACCAAGTCCAACAATTTAACAGGCTTAAACATTTATTATGCATTTCTATACCTGAATGTTCACATTCTCAGGTCAATTAAATAGGTACGAGGAGTATCGGCCATCCTGCTGCAAGGATTTTATTTTCTCACAAGCTTTGGAATAACCTCACCTGCATATTCTGGTGTGGCAGTTCTTTTTTATTCAAATATGCTTCCCATGAACAATTAATTTCTGTTTCACTTCCTTTTTGGCTCGGCTTCTACTTGAAAAGATGCTTTCATCTTATATACATCTTATATTTCTAACTATAATATCTATGAATGCTATTTATATAATGCTTTTTTGTGGGCTACCACATTTATTTTCAGTCTTTTCAGTTACAAGCCTAAAACCAGAAGAATAAAGTAGTTGGGGGAGATAGAAGCCTTTCCCATACTTGCATGTAGTTTGAATGAAAAAATAAAAACTACCCAGAGAGTAAACACTCTCAGAATAATTGCTAAAAAGCGAAGCTTCAATTGTGTTCCCACAGATATATTTTAATGGATTTATGTTTTCGAAGGCACAATTGTATTCGATTAACGTCATTTCTATGAAGGATCTGGAACTCAGTATTACGCCTGTTTAAGTGTGTTCTTTTCTCTCAAGCCACAGCTAGAATTAAAACTACGAATTTGTTTATGTTATTATCACAAAGTTGTCATGTCTTCAAAATTGGCTGTGTATACATGATTACATCATTTGTGTAACGGAAAATTAACTTTTGTCCCTAGTAAAGTATAGACCTCCTGGTTGTGGATCTTAAACAGCTGCGTGTTTAAAACTTGATGTCTTATTCTTAAAGAATTTCTGACAATAGATTATTTGGATAACTTTGTTAGCTGGTAATGTCCATCATGTGACAATTTTGTAATTGTTCTGTACAAAGAAGCAATGAGCAAAGACAAAATCTAGTGTAGTGAAGACAGTGCAAGGGGTGCCTGCACACTGGGCCTGCTTCTCAGCCGGGGGGATGTGCAAGACTTCTACTCCTGCTCCAGCAGAGAGCTGAGAGCCATCCTGCACCTTCTCCTTCATCCCTCCCTCCTCCCCGTGTCCTGTGTCCCTCACGGCTCCCTTGGCTGCTCCTACACCACTAACAGTTGGTAGGAGGTGATGCTGCATATGTGTCATCTGCCTTCACATATGAAGCACCAGAAGAGATGCTGAAGTATGAAAAAGTGCTTCTTATATTTGTTTTAATTTTCTTTTCATCAATTTATGAAGTACCTGTAGGTAGTCTTTCAGAATTTCACAGTGTCGTGCACACTGCTGAAAAATGGCAGTTCTTGGAGACCGTGGTCAGACCATCTGTGAAAAACCCCTGATATACCTGTAATTTCTGTCTTCCCAATAACTTTTGAGGATTCTCATTAATTAGTTTTGTTCTCTGGTGTGAGAGGGGTGGGCTTCAGTCCTAAGCACGGTAAACATTTGATGCAGGGATATATTAGTGGCTAGTTACAGACCTTAATGCTGATTGTTCTTCTTTCAGTCCTTGCAGGAGTGCAAAGGAATATTCTTTGAATATTGCAGTTAATTCTTTAATGAGCAGAAAACAGCATTTATGTACAGCGTATTAGAAATATATCACATATCACAGGCACAAACTAGTGAGGCTTTAACAGTGCTGAAATGGGGAAAACCATTTGAATCTGAGAAAATGAAGGTGGAAGTATTACAGGTGGTAGTTTGGAGAAGCGTTGTGATTTCTCAGTTACTTTTAAAGAAGATCCTTCAAAGTAATTCTGAGGAAGTCCCAGATTTATAAAACAGTATTACGAGAGACAGCAAGAAAGCTGAACAGAGAGTTGCAAATATAAGAAGCTAAGGCAAAATAGATTTGGAAACGCTACCTAGCAGAAAGCTTAAAGCACCTTATAGCTATGACCAGAAAAACAGGAAAACTCATTAAAAATTTGATAAGTAGAGCGTGGGCTTCCATGCCTTAGAAATAGAACATTAGATTTAAAGACTGGAGCAGAATAATTTCTGACAGATTGAATACATGCACTGATATTTAGTATGAATATTCATGCAGTCCAGGACCTGCAGTAACTGTATGTATCCTGAGATCTGTTAGCTTGTATAATCTCAAGTCAAATGGTACTAACTGATTCTCGTCAGGCTTAAGTAAATCCTGACACGGTCCCCTAGACTCAGAGCAGTTGGATCATTAAAGTGAAATGCAGTGAGTCAGCCACAATCTTCTAGAACATCATCTTCAAGGGACTTAGTTAAACGGAGCTGAAAAGCCATGTGAACTAGCAAGAGACAGCTGACAAACCCGGGAGTGAGGGTCAGGTGCTAATCGGGATAAGTTGGAGTGGAGACCTCACTGCAGAGCCCAGGAGGAGGCAGGAAGCAGCCCACCCCGGGCAGGGAGGGAGCAGTATCTGCTGAAAGGTAAAACCTGCGGCTTAACCAAATGCTTATCCCAAGGGAACTGTTGAGTTGGAGTATTTGGAAGTAATTTAGATTATCTTATTTCAATTTGTCTTCTGTTAGCATTTGTAACATGTAAAGGAGGACAGGGAGTAGAACAGGAAGGGCTGATAATTTGGACAGCATATCTTAAAGCAGAGAGTTCAGACTTTCATCCGGCAACCTGCACAGCCGTGGATTCTTCAGATATGCAGGCATGTCTCACAGCAGGGTCAGCATCCTGTGTTTTATCCATCCCTGCTTCTCCAGCACAGTTCTCAGCCCCCAGCTGTCGTGTCTGTGCTCAGGGAAGAGCCCCAGCACGCGGTGAGCATCTGCTCCCAGTGCTGCCGAGCGCAGCAGGCCAGAGCCAGGGGCAGGGGTTCTCCACATGGTTTCACACCGGAGGAAACTGATCCACACCCTCTGTTGGTGGTGGGCAGCCTGTTTGTCCCCAGAGCCCGTGAACAGCTCTGTTAATGAGTTTATGAAAATGCTTCCCCGGTTACCAAAAATCTGCAGTGTATCCCCATAGTGGTAGAGTATCCTTTTGCCAAGCAAGCTCTACTTAAAAAGGGGCTGCTGGGTTTTTTTTAATAAACAAGTTGTTTGAACAGAAGAATCCCTAATTCTTCTATTTCATGTTGATAATTAACTGCTTCAACTTTTAAAGTGCATGTGATTTTTGTCCTTAAAACTACACATTCATAGATTTATACAGTTTGTGGTGAAATTATAGATCTTGCATGTACGTGTCACATATATACTACACATATTTACACATCTGTCTTAGCTTTTGCTTTTTTTTTAAACTAGTATAGCAATAAAGACAGAAGCAATTTAAATGTTAACAATAAATGCTTGCACAAGACAAAATCTAGCAAAAATAATCACAGAGCTTCAGTGCAAGAGGTTTGATGTTGTGTACTTGGGAAATCCCCCCATATTTTTATTTGTTTTGGTTTAGTTTCTCACATTTAGTTTGCAAATTAATTGTGACCAAAAGTACCTTTATTGTCACTGAGCTACCTTCCCTTGAGCAATCCTGTGGCATCATTATATAGAGGAATCCAAGGCCAACAGTAAGCCTTGGAAGCATGTAAATGGAAAAATCAAGTCAACTGATTAAAGTTTAAACAGGCTTCTGTAGACTTTAATTTTTCTCTGTCCTGCATGAAATATTCTGTGGGTAGTGGGCTTGGGGTTTTTCCTGACGTTTTTGCTTTCACAAGTAGAATTAGCATTCATCCTGGAACTTCCTACTCACATAACATGTCAGTGTAAACTTCACCTGAATTTAGGAGAAGGGGCAACTATATTTTGAATTTATTTTTTTCTTTTTACTGTACCAGATTTATTCAGAAGAAATGTGTGTCTCAGTTTTTGCCTGGTTTGTAATTTGTTTCTTTTTCCACACCACCTTCAATATCTTACAATTATAGTTAATTATTTTCAGGTTTGTATTGCATTTTCTCTGTTGCAATGTGAAAATAAAAGGTGTTTCTGCAAGATGCTGTCCTGTACAATAATTAAGACTTCTTTCTTACAGAGACATGTGACGCAGTCCAGTGGTAATCGAAAATTCAAGTGCACTGAATGTGGAAAAGCTTTTAAATATAAGCATCACCTAAAGGAGCACCTACGAATCCACAGTGGTAAATAAATCAAGCATTGAATTGAGTACTAATGTTGCCATTTCTGCTCTTTATAACTTTGATGTAATAGCAGTCTTGTAAGTCTAAGTTTAAAATACTAGTGTTTTCCTTATTTTTTTCCCCTCTGGAATACTGCAAGCACTGACTGCAGCCTTCAGCTGTGCGCAGGGAATGTGTAGAAAAACTCAAGAGGATTTACAGTTGCAACTTAATCTCTTACAATTAAGGAAAACTTGACTTGTCACAGAAGAAATGGGGACATCTTTCTGGTCTCCTTTTCACTTGTCTTTTTTTTCTTCAATGTTTGCAGATCATTCAGTGTGTTACAAGCCTTGCTAGAGAATTTTAATTGATAATAATCAGGTCATAAGAACCATGAGTTCCTTCTGTCTCTGTAATTGTCATCACTCAAGACAAGTCATATTAAAGTAGACTCAGGACACAATTTATTAGAAAAGTTCCAATTTATAAGAAATTACATATATAATAATATATTGTAATATATAACAATAGGTTAGATGTGGTCACTCAAAAGAGATTCTTAATTTCTGTCTTTAACCCAGTATTGTGGGTTATTGTAAGTGTTGTAGAAAGATATGGGTAGATTGTGTTTGTGTTTGCTGCAATAAAACATGCATAGCTCCTTATATAATTATGATTTGCATTTATTGCATTTTTTTTCTGTAATCATATTCTTTTTTTTCCCATTCTGAAGTAGTTTATGTAGCTTCTGAAGTTAGTGGTGATACTATTTTAATGGAGTTCGGTGAAATCTGTAGTTGTCAAATAGAGAAATACTGGAACACATGGTCATGTGGGCTCCATCCTATATCTACTAGTGGATCACTATTTTATTAAAGGAGCCTTGGATCAGAGCTACACTCTTACTGTTCAATTCACTAGATAAGATTTGGGGTTTTTTCCCTAGGACTCTTTGCGAGGTCATTATGATGTATTCTTTCTGGTAATTATTGTTTGATGTAGTTACGCTGTAACCTGGTTAACTGTTGCATATGCCTTTTTTCTTTTCTTGTTTTTTTTATCTTTAGGAGAGAAGCCATATGAGTGCCCAAACTGCAAGAAACGTTTTTCCCATTCTGGTTCATACAGTTCACACATAAGCAGTAAGAAGTGTATTGGTTTGATGCCCGTGAATGGTCGAGCCCGGTCAGGGCTCAAGATGTCTCAGTGCTCCTCCCCTTCCCTTTCTGCATCACCAGGTAGCCCAGCAAGACCACAGATACGACAAAAGATAGAAAATAAACCCTTGCAAGAGCAGCTTCCTCTTAACCAAATTAAAACTGAACCTGTGGATTATGAATTCAAGCCCATAGTGGTTGCTTCAGGAATTAATTGTTCAACCCCTTTGCAGAATGGGGTTTTTAGTGGTGGTAGCCCATTGCAGGCAACCAGTTCTCCTCAGGGTGTGGTGCAAGCTGTTGTTCTACCAACAGTAGGTCTGGTGTCTCCCATAAGCATCAATTTAAGTGACATTCAAAATGTACTGAAAGTGGCAGTGGATGGTAATGTAATAAGGCAAGTACTGGAAAACAATCATGCTAATCTTGCATCCAAAGAACAAGAAACAATCAACAATGCATCTATACAACAAGCTGGCCATTCCCTCATTTCAGCTATCAGTCTTCCTTTGGTTGACCAAGATGGGACAACCAAAATTATCATCAACTACAGCTTGGAGCAGCCAAGTCAACTTCAGGTTGTTCCACAAAATCTAAAAAAAGAAAACTCCGTTCCTGCAAATAGTTGCAAAAATGAGAAATTACCAGAAGATCTCACAGTGAAGTCTGAGAAAGATAAGAACTTTGAAGGAGAGACCAACGATAGCACTTGTCTTCTTTGTGATGACTGTCCAGGAGATCTTAATGCACTTCAAGAATTAAAGCACTATGAAACAAAAAGCCCTCCTCAGCTTCCCCAGCCCAGTGGAACAGAAGCTGAGAAACCCGAGTCCCCCGTCCCATCAGAAACTGGGGAGAACAACTTATCTCCTGGCCAGCCACCTTTAAAGAACCTTCTATCGCTCCTAAAGGCGTATTACGCATTAAATGCACAACCAAGCGCAGAGGAGCTTTCGAAAATAGCAGATTCCGTAAACCTACCGCTGGATGTGGTAAAAAAGTGGTTTGAAAAAATGCAAGCTGGACAAATTTCTGTGCAGTCTTCTGGCCCATCTTCTCCTGAACAAGTTAAATTAAGCAGTCTCGCAGACAACGATGATCAAGCAGCAACTGCAAATGCGAGCGAACCCCAGAACAGCACAAATAACTCACAAAATCCTGTCAGTGCAACGAAATCTCAGACTTTACCAGGGGGATCAACTCTCAATGGTTCACACAGTAGCACGCCATCTGCATCACCACTAAACCTTTCTTCATCAAGAAATTCACAGGGTTACACGTACACGGCCGAGGGTGTACAAGAAGAGCCACAAATAGAACCTCTTGACCTTTCGCTACCAAAGCAACATGGAGAACTGTTGGAAAGATCTACCATAACTAGTGTTTACCAGAACAGTGTTTATTCTGTCCAAGAAGAACCTTTGAACTTAACTTGTGCAAAAAAAGAACCACAAAAGGACAACAGTGTTACAGACTCTGATCCTATTGTAAATGTAATCCCACCAAGTGCCAATCCCATAAATATTGCTATACCTACAGTCACTGCCCAGTTACCTACAATTGTTGCCATTGCTGACCAGAACAGTGTTCCCTGCTTGAGAGCTCTCGCTGCCAATAAGCAAACCATTTTGATTCCACAGGTGGCTTATACATACTCTACTACAGTTAGTCCTGCAGTTCATGAGACACCACCAAAACAGACCCAAGCCAATGGAAATCAGGTACTTCGGTCCCCATATTCCTACACGATGTATGTATGATGTATTCAATCTGTATCTGTGCTGAACTAACAGAAAACTACCAGGACAAATTAAATAAAAATAGAAATAGAAGCTATCAGGCTTATTCGATTTGATTAAATGGGTAATAGATATTACTGTTGTGCCTTCTGCAAAGCTAGTTAGCTCAGGCAGCTTGAGTCCAGACTAATAGAACCGTTGTGCGTGAACAACGTAGTTCTTCTCCATAATTAATCTTCTAGGACATTAGTGCTCACTATTTTAAAGACTATCTAATGCTCCTGATCAAAAAGCAAAATAAAACCATGGCTTCTGTCTTTTGCTGACTCTGTATCTCCTCTTTCCCTACACTCAGAAAATAAACTCTTTGGAACGTTTGGCTACTCCTTTCACGCTGCTCTGCTTCCTTGGCTTGCAGAGTAGCCGAATTCATCCTACACCATAATGGCACTTTAAACAAAACACAGATATATTCTCAGTTGAAAGGCAGGGAGGTATTTATCTTCTTCATCTGCCATTCCTGTATCCCGGCTTGCTCCTCCCTGGGTACATCCAGATGTGATCTAGTCAGGGTCAGTCCTCCTGAGAATCACCTGTGCACACTGCGGTAGGGACAGGGCAGAACAGAAAAGTGACTGAGTGTTTCTACTTAAATCTTAGAAGTTGGCTGTCTAGCATTTTATTCAGGTTTCTGTATTGCCAGAGACTGAGGAGCATTGAAGAGTTACAAGGTCGTTCATATTAAAAGTTTGAGACAGACATTTGAGGTAGCTCACATGTACACTTTTATATTCAGATTTGATAATATGTGATAAAATATGTGTGTAGTGATGCTGCTGATGTCAGTAGAAAATACTGTGCTTTTACAGGGGAGCTTTAGCGCTTGAAATGCTTAGAAATAGACAACAATTATAGTTTTGAAACTATTTACTAAAGAAACTATTTGAAGTCCCCTAAATTTAGGGTTAAGTAGTATTTGTGGCAGTTTCATGAGGAAGAGGGTAGTCAAATATGCAAATTAGAATGGTAACTTAAATAGCTTTTTTTGCGGAAACTTCAGTGAAACAGTGTTTTAACTTCATAAAATCTATGAGGCAGCAGAAGTTAGGTGACCAGCATTAGCTGAAAAATGCAGTTAGATGGCCAATTTGCTCTTCCCACTTCCTGAAGTGCTTTACAGGTCTGTAATATTGCATTTATTTTATGTGCCCTAAAATACGGCATGCCAGTGTCTCTTGGACCTGGCCAACCGTCAGATTTGGATGTGATTAAAGCCAGTCCCAGTGAGGATTCTGCATCTGGATGGTGGCAGGGACTGCAAAGCAGAACAATGCAGTAAAAGATGTTTTTTTGACTGTGGAAGTCTAAACTATTTTGTTTGGCTATTTATGGAATCGAATGAGAATAGCAGCTTCAGCTTATGTGGGTGACTTTTTTTATTGAACTTAACTTTTTTCTGTAATTTTTCTGAAGGATGAAAGGCAAGACACTAGCTCAGAAGGAATATCCAATGTAGAAGATCAAAACGATTCTGATTCAACACCCCCAAAGAAAAAAATGAGAAAGACAGAAAATGGGATGTATGCATGTGATTTATGTGACAAAATATTCCAGAAGAGCAGCTCATTGTTGAGACATAAGTATGAACACACAGGTATGTACTAGGAAAAGATGTTTCCAATCATTATTTCTTTGATAATGTGTAACTGGTCATCTCAACTGGAATCCAGTTTTAGACAGTGTAAGAGAAGTGTAGCCGTCCTTGCTGCCTGTGCTAAGCTTTCTTTAGAAACCCCTGTTTTTGTGTATTTGTTTGACAGAACAGCATTTCTGTCTTTCTTTAAATTTGTTAGACCTAGATAGAAAAATGGGAGTTTTTCCATCTGGCTTGTGAATCCGTGAACCGCAGCCTGTAACTGAGGATATATTACTTCTAATTTACCTTGCCTGGTTATAAATTAAGAAAAAATTAAAATTAAAGATATAAATTGGAAAAAAAAAGGATCGTGTATGTATTTGATACTTTACATGAAAAACGGTGTGCCCATCTGGCATGAAGGATCTTCAAATTGAGCCACATTTGTAATGACCTGAAGTTAACAGCTTCAGCTATTCATTAGACATGGAATCTAGCCACCAAAGAACACCCTTTGGCTTTGATTTTTATTTTTAATTTCTCATAGTTGTTCCTTTTGGCTGCAGTTCTGGTATCTTTAGTATTTTTTTAATACCTCTTGCTCTCTTTTTTCTTCTGTGATGTCTTAAAATAAAAATTCTTTTTTTAATTGGTTAGGTGCCAAATACATATTGGGTTTTGTATTATATATTTCTTTCTTGCTGGCTCTGTTATGTCCTCTTTCCCCACATCCATAAAATAAACTCTTTAGAACTTCTGGCTACTCCCATCATGCTGCTCTACTTTCTTGGTTTGCAGAGTAGCTGAATTACTATATTATATTATATTAATTACATTTCTGTGTATTAACATTTTAATGTTATCTCACGTATAAAAAAGCATAACAAATTCTTTTTTGTCTTGATCTTCTCAAGTTGTATTCATTAAGGGTATCTAATTTCATACCTCTCCTGTCCTGAGACTCTTTTAACTCCTCCTTTTCCTAACACAATTGTTCTTCCCATACCAGTTTTGAGTTTAATGTAATGTTCAAAATCATAGAATCATTTAGGTTGGAAAAGACCTTTAAGGTCATTGACTCTAACCATTAACCCAGCACTTCCAAGACCACCAGTAAACCATGTCCCAAAACTGCCACATCTACACATCTTTTAAGTAACTCTGGGGATGGTGACTCAATCACATTCCTGGGCAGCCTGTGCCGGTGCTTGACAACCCTTTTGGTGAAGAAATTTTTCCTAATTTCCAATCTAAACCTCCCCCAGCAGAACTTGAGGCCCTTTCCTCTTGTCCTATCACTTGTTTCTTGGGAGGAGAGACCAACACCTACCTCGTTGCTGGTTTGGCGTGAGATGACATGGATGTGCTGCTCGTCTGTGTAGTGTGACCAAAACCCTGCTGTCTTACTGTCTTTGTCTTTTATGTCGGAGATAAGACTGCAAAGTTGTTTTGTGTAACAACTTGGAATCTTAAAATCAAAATAACCCTGCTAGGCTCCTGATACATTCATGAGAGACTCTAAAAACAAGACAATAGCTGGAAAACAGAGCAGAAACACACTGAGTGAAACAGATTTTTCATGTCGATGCATGTGTAGTCAGCAAGTTTTGTACATAAAGCATTCAACCTAGATTTTAGAATGATTTTCCTTTTACCAGTATCATGTGAAAGACTTGGTACACAAAACCAACATAAAAGCTTAGTTGATTTTAAATTACCATTAATATAGAAAAGTTGTAATGGTTTCAATTGAAAATAGTTTATGCAAAAAAAATGTTTCCTTTTCTAATTTATATTTGCACTTTTTTTGTGCTAAAATTTGTATCTGAGAATCTCTTTATCCACCTATGAGTTTTCCTAAAGAAGTTACAAATTACTGTTCTTATTGTGACAATGTACCCTTTCACCTTGTCCTCTGGGCTCAGGAGAGAAGCTAAGGTTGATAATGCATGGAGTAGAACATCTTGTTAAATGAAATTTAATCGATGCTAATATGTTCACCAACAGCATTTTACAATGCAAACAACAGTGTACATTTTTAAAACTTCAGCTACAAGGTGCCCAATTGTTTGTGCTTTATTTTCCAGGTAAAAGACCTCACGAGTGTGGAATCTGTACAAAAGCATTTAAACACAAACACCATTTGATTGAACACATGCGACTGCATTCTGGGGAAAAGCCCTACCAATGTGACAAGTGTGGAAAGCGGTTCTCACACTCGGGGTCTTACTCTCAGCACATGAACCATCGCTACTCCTACTGCAAAAGGGAGACAGAGGAGCGCGACAGCGCCGAGCCGGAGGAGATGGGCCCGGAGGCCCTGAGCAGCGAGCACGTGGCGGTCAGGGCGTCCCCCTCGCAGATCGACTCGGATGAGAGAGAGAGCCTAACCAGGGAAGAGGAGGAAGACAGTGAAAAAGAGGAAGAGGAGGAGGAAGAAAAAGACATAGAGGGACTTCAGGAAGAAAAAGAATGTAGGGAACTACAAGAAGTAGGGGATGCAGAAGAAGAAGCAGCAGTAGAAGAGGAAGAAGGGAAAACCGAAGGTAGCAAGAACGATGAAGCTGTAAATCAAGCGAGCAATGCAGAACCAGAAGTTATACAAAATAATGGGCAGGTGTCAGAAGAAAATAACGAATAAAGCTTACATGCTAGGTTTTTTCCATAAGGAAAAAAAAAGAAATTGGTAATGAAGTTCCTTCTATATTATACATGCTTTTCATGGAAACGCAGTAGCCTGCATACTGTGATTTCTGTTCACTACTGTGTAAAAAAATATATATATAAAAAAAATGAAAAGAAAAAAAAAAAGAAATCCAGGTGTGCCTGAACCTCAAACTTAGTAATTTTTCACACAGTTTTCAAAGTTAGGAACAAGTTTATAACATGAAGCAGATTAGAAAAATACAGTGACTCTGGAAGCAAAGATTTAACAGGTTGTAGGAAACCTGATTATTAGACAAGCATCTGGCATTGTTTGTTTTATCAGTATTAATTTTCATTCTTAAGTTGATTAATTTTTAAACTGTACAATTGGGAGAGATTTATATGATTTTTTTTTTTTTTATGGTAAAACATTTCCTAAATCCGCTTCAGTATTTTCTTATGTTTTAAAATGTGAGAACTTCTGCACTACAAAATTCCCTTTTGCAGAGACGTGTAATGCAGTTGCAAACAGTGCTTGGCTACCTTTGTAAATTCAACCTGGAAGGTAGCGGTTTATGACATTAGATGTTGTAGTAGAGCATATTATCATTTGAAGTGTATTGTTAGCCTTAAGAAAGAAGATGATAGAAGAACTGAAGTTTCTTACTCATGTGGTTAAAAATGTAGTTGAGAAGATTGTCGTTGAGTTCTGATTGCAGGGACTAACAGTGTTAATACTGGTAAGGACAGGAAAGTTGTCAAAAACAGTGTTTGTAATTGTGTTTTGAGTATGTAGTAACAATATGAAGGATATGATATGAAGCTTTGTATCTCCTTTGGCCTTATGCAAGACCTGTGTGCTGTAAGTGCCATTTATCAGTATTACAAAGGCTCTAAGCAGCCTTTATCCAATGTGTGGCCTACAATAACTAGCATTTGTTGATTTGTATCAAACTTCTAAACTATTCATGGGGAAAAAAACACTCAGCCATCAGAGAAGTAAGAACACTGGTATATTTCATTATTTAATTATTTGGTGGTATTTTGGGTTAATACCTGACTTGCAGAATTTCTCTACAATAATTACAAGGGAAATTTTCTAATCTGCTTTATTGCTTTATTGGTTTACTTTAATTTCAGACACATACATGACATGTTATCTGGCTCATAAGTATTTTCAAATGTTAGTTATTATGGACCCCATTTATTAACAATGTTAGCTGATTTTTACCTATCAGTATTATTTTATTTCTTTTAGTTTATAGATCTGTGCAACATTTTGTACTGTATGTCTTCAAACCTGGCAGTATTAATACCCTTCTTACTGACATATGTACCTTTTTAGTTTTAGAAAACTTTTATATTTATGTGTCTTATTTTTATATTTCTTTATTTATTACACAGTGTAGTGTATAATACTGTAGTTTGTATTAATACAATAATATATTTTAGTATGAAAATTTGGAAAGTTGATAAGATTTAAAGTAGAGATGCAATCGGTTCTCTTGCATTGAGATTTGATTTAACAGTGTTATGTTAACATTTATACTTGCCTTGGACTGTAGAACAGAAGAATTAAAATGGGAATGTATTAATTTTACAATTGCAATCAATTCATTTTACCTTTACCCAGTTTTTAATATAAAGCTCTTAAATTTTGAAATTCACTGTGTGACTAATAGCATGATGCTCTGCAGTTTTATTAAGAGATTAGTCTAACCATAAAACTCTCATTTCCTTAGTAAGCCAAATTAGAATAATCTTATAAAACAGTGTTGGGAACAATGTTTAACATTTTTGTGCCAATTTGTTCCTGTATTCATGTATGTATGTTACAAATCTGAAACTTCATTTTTAAGTTCCTTGTTACATCATGGTCATTTTCTAGTTTTTTACCAGACTCCCCATCTCACAATAAAATGCGTCAACAAGTCTGACCTACTGTCATTATTCTGGTAACGTAGAAAGTGCGTTTAAGTTGTTTCTCTGAGAAGTTACTGAGACACAGCTCCTGCTTCGGTGTCGATGCTGGGTTTCAGTGGTACGTAAGGAGCATGGAAGTGAAAGAAAGGTTTGAACTGTGCGCAGGCACAGGGCGTGCTGCATCAGTTCATTGATTTACCAGCGTCGGGAGAACAAACGAATTTTCAAAATATGAACCATGTGGGGGTTTTTGGTGTTCTTTTTTTATTTTGCTGTGCCTATCTAATACACTGTTTGATGCTATCTTTCAATAAGACTGCTTTTAAATGAAGTAAGCCCACAGCTGTTTTCTTGACTTAGCAATAAGTTAGTTGTCCGTGAAAAGGCTGGTGTACATATTGCTCTTGAACTTTCCAAAGATACAATGCCAACATTACAGATGTATCATTTCAGTAATGTAAGTATAAAGGCTTGAAACTTTTATTACGTATGCATGTTTACAATGTTTTGCGGTTCAAGAAAAGTTTACAGACTGTTCTTTAAGCAAAGTTCTGTTCTTTAATGATCCCTAAAATTGGATTTCAGTTGTTAATTTGGGCGGGAGGGGGAGGGTTTAATGAACATCATTTAAGTTATTTTATATTCACATACCTAAGTTTTGGATATTTCTCAATCTTATTATCTCAACATTAATACATACAAAGGATTTATCCCATGTACTAGTCATTTTACTTTGTGTGCATTTTGCTGTACAGTATACCAGTATTGCACTTTTAACTACAGTAAACTTCTAACTTCATAGGATCATTGAGCTAAATGTGGGAAAGCTGTTTTGAAAAAACCAACCATTTATATTGTAATAATACTGCCTTGTAATTATGATCATAACAGAATTAATCAGGTGGTCCAAAATTTCTCACAGGTGTAAAACTGTCTCTGCTCTCTTCTAGGTAATGAAACACACCTTCTTGAAAGTATTTTAAGATTTTCCATATTTTTCGTATCCCAAGATGTCTGTGGTAATAAATCCAGTGAGATATGTGTTGAAATGGGAAAATTTTGTTGTCTTTAGTATTAAAACAAAGAATTTTAATAATCCCAAGGTTACTCATATAAGTGACAGCTGAATGTAGGAGGCCAGTGACTTGGATGGAGAGTAAAGTCCAACCAGTTGTTTCTCAGGGAATGTCATTGTTTTGGGGGAGAAAATTTATATTCATTACTTAGACTACGAAACCATTATTAACATTTTTATCTTCAGAATGGATTGGTGCATTGAGTTTTGCATCTGTTAAGCTCAGCAATGTCTCTGGTGTTTGTGACCTTGTAACATCATCTGTTACCTGTTTGAAAAACACAGAAGCTGTGGTGTGTCTTCGTTTAGCTGAGCAAACTCATGTGGAAGCCAGAGGTGCTTAGAGGACACGGGCGCCAGTCCCAGCCCCGGCAGTGAGATTCCAGCAGTGAGGAAGCTCTGTGTGCGTAGAGATGCCTGGGCAGCTGTGACAGAGTCCAGGCCCCAGGGGACTGGCAGCAGCCCAGCTGCGGCCGTGTGGGGTTTGTGATTTTGTGACCTCTCTCTAAATTAATGGCAAAGCAGTTTCAAGGACAGTGAGTTTCACGCATGAGAAAAAAAAGAGAGCAAAAGTGTAAAGCCTTTGGTTCTGTCTTTTAGAGACAAATGAAAGTTGGGAAAGAGCAGCAAACATGAGATGTGTAGTTTTAATGAAACTCCACTGTGCTATGACCTGTTCTTCAGTCACAAGATGAAAAGTCCATCGGCTGCCCTGTGTGCCCGGGCTGGCGTCTGTGCCTGTTTCTTCCTCAGGCTCACCGTGCGTGGCTCATCTTGGCACAGCAACCAGGGACAGGCAGGCAGAAAGAAAAGTGTCCTTGCAATTCAGCATGGGACAGAGCACTGCCGTGCCTGGGGTGCTGGTTTTGTTCCTGCTACTGACCCGTCTCCAGGGTGTAACAAATTGCCGCCTCAAAATCGGTTGCTAAATTGTGGCAGTTGTATGTCCTATTGTACAAGTAATATGAGAATAGGAAAAATGTTACAGAATACCTGTAGGAAGATTGTTACAGAAGTAAATACTAAGTTTCGGGCCCTGGGATGGGAAATACCCTTCTGAGATCCTGAGCTAATAGGAGAAGAAAGAGGGACTTAAGCCTACAGAGAAAGCTGGAAGATGCACTGAGGAGGAGTAACTCTCCTTCTCTTTCAGTAATACTCGTATGGCATCCCAGTGGTGATTTTGGTGGCATTCCCAAATTCTCCATAGCCACATTGCTGACTACTCACTGGTTTTCTGGAGCAACCTATCCATGTGTGTAATCGATAACACAGCAATACTCAGCAATGCTGTATGATGAGCTTGAAAGGGTTTTTAAAAATTGTATTGAATTACAAATAGATAAATTAATGGATGCTAGAAAAAGAAATGAGAATGTTTTGTTACTTTGGCTGATCTCAGAGTTACAATGTGTTTCAATAAATAAATTTTAGTAGAATAATGCACTATGGCATGTCAACCCAGAACATAACATATTTACCCTAAAAGGCACTATTGTTCAGACTGAGTAAAAATTGCTTCAACTGGCAACAAGTGTTGTATTCACACTCTTGAGTAAAATTATTCTAACACAATTATTGCTGGTAAACCCAAAGTCGGTGTCTGTACAAGCAGCACTTTACTCGTGTTTGTGCTGGCAAAGTGTACCTGGGATGGTGGTGGCCACCAGGCTGAGTGGCAATTTGAAAGCAAAGCTATTTCCAAGATAGAAAATATGACACTGCTAAAAGCTCAGGTTTTGCCACAGCAAAATGCTACACTGGGGCTTTTATCATCAAAGCAATGAAAGATCAGTGAAACATGACACTCCAAACCAACACAGAAGTCCATAACAGAGAAATGAAAATACTTCTTAGGCTACAGAAGACCATTAGAGGTGAAAGTAATGGTTTGAGGATGAGAAAAGTCCATTTTGGTCCTGGAGGCTGTAGTGAAGATAGGTGATGGCTTTTGAGAGGAAGAGGAGAGAGAAAAGCGCTTAATCTGCACTGTGCTGAGCTCTTCTTCACAGTGTGTTCTTTCTAATTTATTTACTAGCAATGTGTAAGTCTGCACACAATTCTCTGCTTGGATAGAGATTTTTGATGTGTATTTTGTGATTCACAATCTGGTACTTTAAAAAGTACTTTTTTATCTTTCCTTGACAGAATAGCTTGTTTAGTTGTTGCTGCAATAACCTCTAAATTTCATAGTGGAAATTCAGTATTAGAGTATCTTTCAGGTCTGTACTTTGTCATTTATTTTTCATGTTTTTCTTGAACAGTTGTTCTAATGATATTTGCACAGTCTGATTATCACAAAAAAAAAAAAAAAAACACAAAAGAACATGATAACCAAATTAACTCTTAAAAGTGACCAATTATTTACTACTTTTGTTTTATTCCTCTGCTCTTTCACGACCTCTGGTTACTAATCTGTCACATAGCCATCTTAATTGTGTGTATCATGCCTATCATCCACGTTGTATATGTGTTGTCTCTAGGGGAAACCATGTATTATTATGTATTTCATTGCTTCACAAAAAGTAATCTACTTTTTAAAAAACTGTAATTAGAAAATAAACTGATAGTTGGGATTAAATGTGAAATGTGCTGCTGAAAGGAGCACTTTTGTGGCAGAATTTGTCCTAGTAGCTTGCCGAATATAAAAGTCGTGTAGTATTAACCTACAATTAGTTCAAGTTATCCAAGGCCTTACCTCTACACTGGCAGATCCCCCAAAAGATCTTTCAAAATTATGAGGACAGTGGCAAGTAATCTTTAGAATAAATATTTCAGAATGCCATTTTGGTCTTTCCTTTGGTTTTCTGGCGAGTCTCAAGTTCTCTGATTCTGCTTTTAGATTTTGACATTTCCGTATTGGGGACTGTCCTCGGGTTTTTCTCATCTTTGTGTAAACTAGGGTTTGTGTAATGATTGTGAGATGTGCATTGTGTGTTAATTCAGGAATGTAGGGGATAATTATTGAACACAAAAAGCCCTGAAACGTGCCCACACTAACTTTGTGTCATTTCTGCTGAACTTCTGCTCTTCTACCTGGAAATCCTGCTCGCTTTTAGCTTTGGGCCCAAAGAAAGAGCACAAGTCTGGCAGCATTTAGGATGACTGGGTCCTGTTTCCATCTCTTACCCTTCAACACCTCTCTCTTTAGGTCAAATTCTGCATGAATATCATCAGATCTCTTGAACTCTGTGAAACTTTCTACATTTTTAATGGCAGGTAAGCTATTGCAAAGATATAGAGGGAGTATTTTGTTCTTCCAGTGTGCAAGAATAAAATCTGCTGGACCAAATTGTTCAAGAAATAAGCGAATCAGAAAATCATGTGAAATCCTGAAAAGAACAAGAGCTCCCAACAGGTTTGCAAGTTCCTATATCCAAAAAGGGTACTTGGAATTCCTTCCCCTTCTCAAATCAAATCAATCTGATAATGGGAAAACGTCTCTGTGGACAGTAGTCCTCAACTTCTTTTGCTCTGGCTGAGCGTAATGCTGTCACTGGTCCTCTTCAGACCAGGAGCTGAGCTATGACTTGTACAGGCTGTTTGAGTCCTTGTGATCAGAAGAGGCACAGCTCCCTTGTTGGAATGAGGGGGAGGAAGGTTTGACCCTTCTGAAGCTGGAGTGGGCTGTGCTGCCAGCAGCACTTTCCCGTGAGCTGCTGGCCGGGCAGTGTTTGCAGTGGCCGCAGTTAAACGGTGACCGGGGCAAATGATCTCAGCTGTGGCTGCGGAGGTAAGAGGGGTTTCCATCAAGGCAAGCTGGCTACGCTGACCTCAAGTCAGCTTTCTTCCCCCTGATTTAGACAGCTCCAAAGAATGCCTCGGGCAGGAGCCAGCAATCATGCTTTGGAGGAGCTGCTGGCCTACGTCACTCAAGCCTAGAGAAAAGCCACCCCTCAGTCTGTAAATTACCAATTCTTCAGAGTAGTGACTTGTGTTCCCCAAAACATGGTATTGTCTTTAAAATCCTCCTTTTATCCTTTTAATCAGGCTGCTTCTTATTGTCATTCTGGTCTCCCAGACAATCTGCTGTCTCCTGAAGCTTAGGGAGAGGCACTCCATAAACCAAGGAACAAGGAATTCTACCACTTGCATTTGTGATGAGTGTTATCACTATTTCTGTATCTTTTCCAACTGTGATTGTAAGGTGAGTTTTCCTGTCTTAGGAGGAAAAAAAATATATAAAAAGAAATAATTGATGAACAGTAACATAACTTGAACAGGGTTATTCAGACAGAGCTGGGAACAGAACTGGGGACTCTAACATGAGAAAGCCTTCTGTCTTACTTTGGCATGCAGTTTGTTCTGAAGGACTATGGCAAATGGAGCATTTCTGTGATATTCAGCAGCACAGGGGAGCTCAGCCATTAGCAGCTACACCGCTTGACAAACTTACCCTCTTACACTGTGGTCAGAGGCCAGTTCTTCAGCCCAACCAAGAGTCTAAGACTTTGTATACAATAAAGTGCCTTATTTGGGGTCAGCAGATGCCAAAGAAAAGGGCTGGTGGGACATTTGGCTGAGTCGTTGGTTGCCACCAGCAATTTACTTCCAGAAATGTTCCCAGAAGCCAGTGGTGCTCGTGCCTTGTTGCTCCCTGCACAGGCTGATGCTGGGATTGCTGCTGTACATGAGGTGGTGAGGTTCTGTCAGTCTGGAAGGAGCTCGGGTTCTGCCAGTGGCTCTTATGGAGGGGAAGGAGTAAAAGCTTTGCTGATTCTCTATAGCTCCTGCTGGCCTAATACATCATCTTGTTCCTTGTAGGTTTTTTGTGAAGGCCACCTGTTAGGGATGTGTTTTTTGGCTCCCCACTAGAGGCTCCGCCTGCAGTCCTCAGGGGAGAGGAGTGGAGAGGAAAAAACACCTCAGTGCAGCAAATTGCATGTATATTTAAAAACACAAATTGTTCCATCCTTCTTTACAAAAGTTGCTCATCTCATGATTACTTATGTCAATAAAACCATTGTAGGATAAGCTTTTTCTCCTTTGCTATTAAAGTATTCTGATTTTTCAACATTGAGGAAAACAAACTAATTTCTACTTTACTGTAGTTTATTATTGAGTTCTTACTGCTTCTCCATTTATGTTCAGGGATAGTACTGCATTGCTTACTCTCTGATAATGGAAATACATTTAGTTCACTGAAATCTGAATCTGTTCAGCCCACTGCATATAGAACTAATTGAAAATAGCTGGAAAAATTGATGTAAAAAGTGATGCAAATATTTCATTACAAGAACCTTCTATAAGCCAAAGACCATTTGTGTTCCTGGTTTTTTAAACTGTCTTTTCAAAACTGCTGTTCAAGTCCACCTTCTGCTTCTCCTGCTACCCAGTTCTGAGTGTTTTGCCTCGTGGACCAAATCCACCCAGACATTTGTGCATCCCTTGTCACTGCTGTGGGTAAATAAGATTCTCCTCATGCTGTGGCCATGTTCCAGTGACTCTCTCTACTGCTGGAAAAGCGAGCACTGGAAAACACTAGAACAGGAGGCAGTCTGGCTTCATTGTTGCAGCAGAACTGCCTCAGCCAGACCATTGCACCATGGCCGAGTCATAGACTTCCTTCTAAGCACAAATTTTAAGTTCTTCTGAGATTTCTCATGGTTAATACCCTTGTATTTCACAAATTAGCCCTTCCTATAATCCCACTACATGAGCTGTCTCCTGTAGCTTCTGAAATGTGTTTTGCCCGTCTTTAGGTATTTAGACACGTTGTTTCCTGACATGGAGTTTTCTGAGTGCACGTTGACATCCAGTTCTCCTTGTGGAAAGCAGAGTCTTTGCTCCCCCAAAAGGTGCAGGATACCATCAGTGTCATGCAGCTCATGGAGATGCTCTGCTCAGTGACCGGTGGTGACAGGAGTGGAAGAATGCTGCTGTATAATCTCTGAGGTGCTCTAAATTTAGGATAATTACATATTTCTCAGCCAAAAAACGGCAGAAATAAATTAAATAACCTTGTGAAATAACATTCTCTTGCTATAAATGTCTTGTAACCACCTACCTTGTTTTTTGGCCTTGCTCTCCTAAGCAGTGGTATTTGTGAGCTTGTGCTGCGTGTCCCCTTCTCTCATCTTACATTTTGACCTGATGATTATGCCTGGCCAATTTTGGCAGGAAAGGTGATGTGGCAAAGATGTGAAATCCTTGCATGACTTATGAAACTTGGCTGCCTAGGGCAGAGGACCAAACTAATGTCTTTGCTAGGCAAAGGCAGCTATTTCTGCATCCCTTACCGTGCAGTTCTGAACCACACCCAGCACGTGCCAGTGCTTGTCCAGCCAAGAGAGGTAGGAAAGGTGAGAGTGGGTTTCATTAGTTCAGTCACTCTCTTGTTTATACTGTTATTTGAGAGGACAAAAGAGGAAAGAAAAGAAACAAACACAAAAGTGCAAGTATGAATGTCTAATTAGTGATTTACTATTGCACTGCCTTTAAGCAGGAGACTTGAATTATGGTGTTAACTGCGGTGTCTGGCCATTATCCATATGGGACCCTGCCAACAGGATTGACACCTTCATCTCCATCACAGGCTAAGAATCATGTTTATTTGTTCACTTCCCAGCCAAACAAATACGGAATTCTGTCATGCAAAGTAGAACGAACCCAACAATAGAGTCTTTGTCTTCCAGAAGGGCCGGAATGGAGTGTGCTGCCCTGAAACCTCCTTGTTTCAATGGAAAAACCGAGCCCAAGTTTCATATGTCCCTCATGAGTGCTGTAACATGGAAGTAATCGTGGATTATCTTGTTATTCCCACACCCGTGTGCAGCTCAGTCCAAATGGTTTAAGTGGGTTTAAGCCTTTCTCACCATTCTCCCCAAGCAGTACAGGTGAAGGAAGAGATGGTCTGTGGGCTCTGATGGATTCATCAGCATGCTGATGCTGGTGCACTTCAGGGAATGCCGGAAGCAGATGTTTAAACCTCCTGAGAACTATATTTCCGAAGTCTGAGCCTGCAATTCAGCAACCACTGCAGTCAGTATTGGTAAATGTTGCTGCTGCTGGAAGGGAGACTCCAGCACCCTCTCATCCTCTGCCCTTTCTCAGGCTGGTACAGCCCCATCAGGGCTGATCCTTCACAAGTTAAAAAGTAACCAGCCATTTTTCCTGGATTATTTTTCAGCTGAATCAGTTCCCCAAGTAACACCAAAGCAAGAGAAAGGAATGTTGGGGGGTGGATTTTCTCCTTTTAGACTGGTGCAAAGCAGGCACTGAACACGTTCTGAAACGTTCTCCGCTTTAATTTAAAGCTGGTTTCCCAAAAAGCAACAGCCTGCACAGTTTATTTGTCCAAGACACATACCCCAGTATCAGTGTTGGGAAACAATTTAGGGAAGATCCTCTCATTGTAGTCAGCAGCAGTAGCAGCTCATAGTTAAACCCAGACTACTGGGATTGCTCTGCTCTTGGTCCTGCACTGACATTGGTTACTCTGAAATGTAAGTAAGCAGTGGCATGTAAATGAACTCCTTTGTTCCCTGTATGTGTGACTTCCAGCTACTGCTAAAAACTTCATTTATTTTGTGATGCAAGCAGATCATTTTTGTTTTGAGCTAAGAATCGCTTCCTGTGCTGGTTGAATTAAAACAGTGCTGCCCCACTCTCCCACTCCTATGTCTGTGCTTTGCGTGCTGCTGCTTTTGCTAAAGCTACGAAGTGGGCTCTGGATTACAGGTATTCACATTTTCTGGGTTTGCTTTATTCATCACAGGGTTTCTATATGTTCTGATGGGTACCACAGTGAAGCCAAGAGCAATGTTGCTTAAGGTTGTACTGAAGGCCAAAAACTGAAGTAAATTACAAAGGTGAGCAGGACCCCAGCAAGAGTGGGCTGCTGGCAGCGTGGCACTCTGCAAAGGCAAGAGTGGGCTGCTGAGTTATTGTCAGAGCTAGAAAACGTCCTTTGCCCTATTGCATCAACCCCTCTTTTTCACTTCCAAGCTGCTACAAGAGCAGAGG
This sequence comes from Mohoua ochrocephala, assembly GCA_013398855.1. NCBI lineage: Eukaryota > Metazoa > Chordata > Aves > Passeriformes > Acanthizidae > Mohoua > Mohoua ochrocephala. Next base: position 301,799 of record VZTA01023060.1, on the reverse strand, counting down.
GCACAATTAGCTCCATTAGTCATTTAGCAGATTCAAAATCTGAGTGGGTTGGATTTTGCCTTGCTTATAAATGAGGCACTGGCAGCAGGATGTCATCATGCTGAGACTGGAAGCTAGACACAAGAAAAGACTTGAGGCCCTGACCCTGGAATAAAGTCCAAGGATCTCTGTTGGGAAGCTACATAGTGCAAAGGGAAAATTAGGTGCACCAAAATGTGATGCAAATCAGCTGGCATTGCCTTGGCTCAGGGATGCACTCGGGTCCTTCTGTCCATGCGTGCTCCAAAACATGGATTTCTCCCTGTGAATCTGTGTTTTTCCAGACCCGTGCTGGACAGGGCTCACTGCACTCCTTCAAGCTCCTCTCCTGCCCATGTGCAAAAGGTAAAATTATTCACGTGAGGAGAAGGAACCCAGCGTCCCATTTAATCCACCCATTATCACCTCAGTAGCTGATCACCATAACCTAGCAGACACAAAGTATTTCAGAGCAGCCTTGGCACACTCCCTTTCCTTTTATTGAGGATGTTTTCCTCTTTAGACAGTGTTTCAAGACCTGTGAGAAAGGAGAAGGTGGAGGGAGGACACGAGTGATACAAACAAGCACAGGCACCAGAGGGAACCTGTCTCTGATCCTGTGGGAAGAGCAGTCCCTTGGCAGAGGAGGTGCCCCTGTGCTGGTTGCCATGTCCCAAGGAGCAGTCCCTGCACGTCCAGCTGCCATGGTGCTGTAGGAGATGAGAAGCACCAGCCTGAGCACAGCACGATGTCCTTGCCAAGTGCTCTTGCTCCAAGCTGCTGCACAAGGAATAGGTACCTCCTCCACCCAAGCTTTGGAAGAATACGCTGAGATGACCTCAGAGCACCGCCTGCAGATCAGGCTCGTTAGGAGATCTTGGGATCGCTCTAAAACAAGGTGTCCCTCACCTTGTAACTGTGGGCAGGAAGGGTGCCCTGACCCACTGGCACTGAGGTGACCCTGATCACTTGGGCACGGGGACCTCTGGGTGCCTGCTGGAGGGGCCGAGGCACCTCGTTAGATCTGGCTTCTGCTGTCTGCATCTTGTCAGCAAACACATAGACTGGCTGTTTCCATCAACAGTGACGACAAAAAAGAAATGCATCCATGTCTATTGCCTTGCTGGTTTCCATCCAGTCTCCATATGAAATCTTTCCAGCTGAGAGTGTGGCCCGGCAGTGTTTTCAGACTTGGCCCCACAAAAGTTTTTTTATAGCTATCCAGCAGATGGTCAGCAAAGCTTCCAAAAAATACCTAAAGATCAACCTTATTTCCCCTCCCCCCAGGTGAGCAGTGTGCTGCCTTACTGAAAAAAACCCCAACAATTTTTGTGGGCATCTGAGTGGGTCTTGGTCCCTTTCTGTCAAAGCCAAGAGGCAGAGCTGTCAGGGGAAACTGCCAGGTGCCTGCTTTTTCCCCCTGGGCAGAGACAAATGAGGTGGAAGGCAAAAGTCCTGAATCACAAACATCACATTTGGGATGGAAAGAACTGAACCATTTATACAGCAGGAAAAAACCCTTGTCTTTGGTCCGGTTTCCCTATCTTTGGAGGAAAGGTAAGTCTAAGTCACTATCCACAGGCATGCTGTGGGATCTGATTTCAGTAATGCCTAGCTGGTGAAGCGTAGGAGCTCTAGGAGGGTGAAGCTGTTGCCACGTGGATGGGGCTGGAGCGTTGCCTGGGTTTGGAGGTCACCTGGTGCTCAGTTCCAGATGCCCTATGCTGTCCTGGGGCTGTCCTGTGCTTACTGCCCAGATCCCAAGCCTCACCTGAAGGGAAGACAGGCCATGGCTATCCTGCACTTTTGCTGCAGCACATTAAATCCTACATGCGTGATGCAGCTCTCCCAGGGCTGTAGCACCCCCAGGGTATTGGGCTTGAAGACATGGTGCAAAAGAAGACAGAAGGACATCTCTGGGCCTGCTTGGTGTTTAAAGTCTGACAGCCCTGCGTGACTCTGCCCCAGTAAGATCTGCTTCAAGCTGCTTATCATTTTTTGCAAAAGTTCTGTTTTCCATGTGGAGACTTGCATCACAGATTTGTCAGCTGTTTGTCAGCAGTTTGTCAACAGCTTTTTGTTTGTTTTTTTTTACAAAAGTACAGGAGAGAGGATAAGCATCTTGTCCTGTGAGAAGATGGGTGACAAAGGTGTTGGTGGAGCACCCTCAGTACTATGTGTATTATGTGAGAAGAGGTAAATCAATGCTTTTCTTTCACAGGTGGGGTTGACACGGTTCTTTTTTCCACCGGATTAGGCAGGCAGCAGGTTTGTGGAGGTCAAGTCTCTCCTGTGTCTTGGGATGGTACTAAGGTAGAGACTCCCCAGACAGAAAAGGAGCATGGCAAACCCTAATAAAAATGTGGCAGAAGGGACAGGCCAACCAGGCAGAGAGATGGGAGACACGGGCCTCTGCAGCCCAGCTGACGCTCCTGGGGCCTGGGGGACAGGGTGTTCATTTGCTCTGATTAACCCCATGGTCCCTGCCGATGGTCATCCTCCAGCTCGGGCTGGAAACTGAGGCTCTCCACATGCAGGATAGGGAGGGTGTTTTCTGCCTTTTGCTCTATGTTTGCTAATGCAATTAGCTCAATATTTACTTGTTAAAGTGCAAAGCTTACTTAAATTCCAAATGTTATGAGACAAAACACCACGAAGAATGACTTCAACACGTATTTCACATGCTTGTTACTGCAGTCAGGTGAGGAGGCTTCATGTGCATGTAGACAGCAAACCTAAAATGCTTTTGTTCTTCATAACCAACCTTCTCTGAGACACAATGAGCTAAGGAAAACATTACAGCCAGATGAAACTGGATGCAGTCATACTTGAACATTATTTAGGCCTGTTGTGCAATACCTCAGAGTAAAACCACCAGTCATAAAGCAGCAGAATTATTTACCTTCATTTCATGGAAGCAAATCTTCCTTGGAATCAATTTGGTGTTTCACTTTTTTTCTTCTGGTGTTTCCCAGCGAACTAGTGCTGGACAACTTGTTCTAGAGACAGGAAACTCTGTCTGAACATGATGGAGGATGCTTACAACTGTCTCCGCAGAGGGGTGTCAGGCTTTGTACAGCTGTTTCGTCAGCTCACTCAGGAAGAATTATTCTCACTCCTTACAGCCTTTTACATTTTGGTGGTGGTAATCGTGATTCCAAGCGGTGAAAACCTTTCCCACTGGCAGCAGCATGCTCTCTGGAAGAGCTGCCACTAAAACCTCTGCATGTTGGGCAGGCAGGTCACAGGATTATCTTGGTGACCTGTGGTAATCCCACCACTCCTCACCTCCAGTGCTGGGTGTTCCTTTCATCCAGCAGTATTTCCTTCACCCTTTTTCCAAGAGGGAGCAAAAATACAGCAATATGAGGATATTTTAGCATGATAACTACAAAGACCCAAATGAGAATAAACTGTCCAGAATCTTGCACAAGAAATGGAGACAAAGGGTACCTGGAAATCTGGAAGTTGCCCACATTGCTTTAGAGATCACTGCCAGCAGCCTACATCTGTGCACCATGTGAGCAAGTGAGAAAGTGTCTTTGGGAAGGGTGTAATGTTGGTCCTGTGTCAATAATGGATCTAGTCCAAGGTACTGAAGCATCTGCTCTATATTTCAGTATTTTATTTCTTACACTTGTAAGGATATTTGAGAAGGTGAGTGTCCACACCAAAAAGACTGCATTTGAAAGAAAAGCTAAGACGTGGTCGCCACCAGCCAAAGTGCTCGCTATGCTAGGAGGTACTTTGGACTCTCCTTCAGGCTGCATGTCAGCGTTGGAATCAAATGATCACCATATGTAGGTCTGTAAAGCTCTGAAATTAGCTGTGCAGAGAGCAGCTCTGTGATGGTTACTGCTGGGTGGTTAACTGCCAGTGCAGGAGAATTAAATTATTATTGGCTCCCAGTGTGACTCCTATATGCTGTTAATTCATTACCTGCAGCTGAATTGCCAGCAGAGTGGGGCAAGTCCCTTCCTTGTCTCAAGGAGTGTCGCCAAAAGAGGTTTGTCAGTGGAGCCCTACCAGAGAGGCCCACAGGCCATCCTAAACGTGAGATAAGTGCATGTGAGAAGCGGGGTTTGGAAAGCACCAATTTAATCCATATCCTGTACACTCACTCACAGAAATATGGACTTCTACTGTATGTGACATGGAAGGGAATTCATCATAGCCACAGTTTTTCCATCCTTTTCTCTTCTGCAGCCTCTCACTGACCCAAGAAGGGGAATTTTCTTTTTCTACATTTACAACATAATTTGCTATGCCTTAGGAAGGGTGAGATGCTCTTTTGTGTTGGGGTGTTCTCCCCAGCAGCACCAGCGGAAGGCAATTACGATGCCGGTGATGTTCTCTCCTCCCCTGAAGAGTTAATGAATTCCATCCTCCTATTGTTGCAGAGTTTCCCCGGGACCTGCAGCAGGGCAGGATCCTCCACGCTCTGCAAAGGGTTTGCTTCCTGGTAACAGAGCAATCCATTAGCTCTTGTAGCTGTTGTTCTTGAACTGAAAGCTCTGTGCTCTAAAGCCCAGCAGGAAGAGATAATTAGCACTAAATTGTGTATTCTGGGCAAAATCCATCCACTTCTGCCAAGATTTCACGAGGCCTCAAATACAGTGGAAATACGTGTGGGGTGTATGCCTTTTGCATAAATGTGGAAGGAAGTGTGCATGATTGCACCCTTGGTCAGCGTGGCCCAGAAACAGGATCTGGGCTCGGTGTGGGCCCTGCCAGCTCCACACCCTGGGTGAGCTGAGGGTTTGGTGGGGGCAGCTCCAGCAGGGGACGGGGGGCAGTGCCTGCAGGGACAAGTGGCTGCAGTGACATGCAGGGGGAAAAGCCCCTGTCCCAGCCATGCCCCTTGTTCTGCTGCCTTCCTTGGCTTTCTCTTGTGCATCCTGCTGCCAGCCCTGCTGGGCACTGCATTGCTCTTGGTCCTTCAACAAGCTGGGATAGTGGATGCCCCAGGCTTCGGTTTGGGAGTCTCTGTTGCAGGACAGACAGAAACCCCAGATCCTGCGCAGCACTGTCACAGCAGCATGACGTAATTCTTTATCCATGCACTGGGTGCCCCTGTTATATGTGCTTTAATAAACACTCTGGTGCTCCAATTCTTCCTCTGCTTCACAGCACGCACAGTTCAGGTGCCTGGCCACAGGCTTTTGGCCATTTTTCCCTAGGAAGTGCCACCTGAGTCCAGCTGCTGGTCCAGGAACATGTAGGTCTTCTGTGGGTCCTGTATCATACCTGGCAGCCGTGGCAGGCGCATTCTGGAGATGCCCATGTTGGAAGTTACTCCAACCCAGTGTGTCCAGGCCTTGTCTCCAAGGGCCAGCGGTCACTCATCAGACTGGTGCTGTGACTAAGAACCATCGTGTCCCAGAGCTTGTCTCAGCTTCCTTGCAGCTTTTCAGGGCTAAACCATGCAATATCCCAGACAACTGGGTATGTTCAAAAGCAGTTGGTCGTGATGAATGCCAGCCACAAAACCGGATCCTGAGGGGAGTCTTGTGGGACTTTGATCTGAGGAAGCTCTGGCTCAGACAGATTAAAGATCTGAAAATGCCCTAACAGGTGGTCTAAATTTGCACACTCCTGCTGTACCAACCCCTACCAAACAAAAGCAGAGAGTGGAAGACATCGCACTTCACATCACCCGTTTATAATGGCTAGAAAGAGGTCAGGTTTCTGCCTGACAGCTAAGTTTTAAGTTTTCCTCATCTTCCCATTTCCACACAGAAAATACCCAATCCATCAGCCTCTTGTCTTGGATTGCATCTTCTAAACTTTTGGGCTTTCATGTGACAATCTTTGGACCTTGACCAACATCCATTTTCCTTAATGCATGATGCTCAGAACTGGATCCCAAACTACACAGAGAATGCACTGGTGCCAATTAGAGCACAATAATTTCTTCCGTGTCTTACATGAAACACGCTCTCAGGTGTGTGTCCCCCAGGATAACATTTGCCTTCTCTTTTGTTGTGGGCAGACGATACCAAGCATTCACAGGGTTGCTGGATCTCTAAAGACTGTGGGTCCCTTTCTGCACAGTCTGCACTGCCTGGCAGGTCATTCTTCATGTGGGCCACAGGTTGGGCTTGTTTGTTGTGGACTTTTGCATTTGACGTTTTCCCTCTTAAGTGTTCTTTACTGACGTCTATTTGATTTCTGACCATACCTCAGGGGTTTTCAGAATCAATTTGGATTCAAACCTTGTCTTCCTGTGGGAAATAGTATAGATGACTTGTGGACAAGATGATCATTTATCTTAGTTTGGGTACTAAAAGAGTAGTGAATCCACATTGGCTGCATGGACTTGTGCTTGACAGGCTGGAGAATTAGTTTACTCAAAAGGCTTGAACACTTCAGATAAATTACTACTGGTTTCCCTTCTTTATTAGATGTCATAATGATTTGGATATTTAGATTAAAAAATGCACAGATTGTGAGCTGCCTTATAAGATGCTCCCCTGTCCCTGGCTTCAACCAGTTACTCCAGAACTGTTTTTCATTCTGCCCCTGCTAAGGACGGGATGTGATGTGGCCTGGAAGCTCAGTTCTGTACTAGGTTTTCCATTCAGGCTCCTGGGGCGGTCTGGGAGGTGTGAGCACTGCCAAGGCACAGTGGGATCTGTAGGAGCACCCAGCACTGAGCAGTTCGCTTCTCATTGTGCCCAAAATGCTGAACATCATCAAGGGTAAGTTGAGCCTGGCGTGTGCAATCTCATCCAGCTTAGCAGATCCTGGCAGAGCTGGGTTAGCACAGCCTGGCTCACTCCACAGCCTCCGGGGTGAGTCCCCAGGCCAGCCTGGGCAGGGGTCACTCTGCCGTTTGGACACTCCATCGTGCCATTAGGCAAGCGGCAAAGAACTTTCTGGCATTCAGCTGTCAAATGTATCGTGATTAGATCAGGGTGTGCTGTGAGGTTCCTTGTTTTCTTAGGTGATGCATGATGTTAAATGCCAGCTATGGCTTTCCTAATGGCTTTGGGCCACTGCCTTTGCCTAGTCCGTGCCAGATTTGTGACAAACCTTGTTGGAACTTTATTTAATCCTTCCAATATGACAATGAAATATCGACTTTTTTTTTTTTTTTAAAAAAAGCAACCCATGGTCTGTTTTCCAGCTAGTTTTACATCTATCTTGATATTAAATCTAGACTTTTTCCCACTAGTTTCCATGCAAGTATGTTTTCAGGAAGTGTGTTTTCATGCTCATTGAGGAAAATGAACTAAGCTGAGGATGTACGAACACGAGTATCCAACAAATGATTGCTGCTTCAATCCCAGCAGGGCTGTTTGTATAGCATTCCTGCAAAGTTGGACATTGAGTTTATTATGGAACCAGGTGGGGGTTTTTTTCTGTTGAAAGCAATAAAAAATGAAGTTATAGGAGACTTTGCTTTGGAAAAGCAGTAAGAAAGAAGCAAAGAAGCTTGGCAGCAGACATGTCAGGTGCTGTAAGCCTGGGGAGTGCTGTTAGTTCAAAGAACCTGAGGCTCACAAAATAGATGGTCTTCCAGCAACATAAGAGCCAACACAGCTCTTTAGAGCTATTACTGTGGCAACATTGTCATTGACTTCAAAGGTGCTGACTGGACTTGCAAAGGGTCATCGAGGCTTTCTGTGAAGCATCAGATATGGGACTGCTGTTCAATTTGTAAGGACTAGAAACCTCACATCCCTTTGAAGCTATGATCCCAAGTGCATCTCTCATTATGACCAAATAGATCTCTTTCCAGTTACTGATTGCTTACGGTGCTGGGTGGCTCTGAATGCCTCAGAAATGTGCTAAATTTTTATGAAGATTTTTGTTAATTCCTATACCTGTATGCAACTTCCCTCCCCCCTCCATTTCCTAAAATAATTCCTGTGGGATTAACAGCACCCACGTGTTGGATTTGCAGCACCTGCTCTCAGATGGACTGTGAGTGTGTTCCACAACATAAGCAATTCTGCTGCAGAAAGAAAAGATGAGAAAAGTGGCTTAACTGGGTCCTTCATGGCTTCTGGAAACATCTCAGTCTTTGGACAATAATCCACGAATGAAGCAGCTGCTATTGGTATGACTAGTAAGACCTTCCTCCTGCGACAAGATTTGTCATCATTCATATGACAAATCCTCACGAATTAATGTATGGATAAGGACGGTGGCAGGTCACTTTAACACCCCCCTCTGTGTCCTGATTTCTGTGAGAAAAAAGATGCTGCTCTTTGCCTGGATCTCTGGGACATGTTGCTACATAGGCTGAGCTCTCCCCACGAGGGAGCCTGTCGGGGAAGAGCAAGTGATGATGTAGCTGTTGGCATCTCAACAAATCTTCCCTCAAAGCCCAGAATGATCTGCAGAGATCCGCCCTCACGTACAGCACTGGTTATTTGTGCAGTAGCTGTGTCTCTCATTGCTTCCTGCACCTGAGCTCCCAGGCACAGCTCTGGCTCCTGGGCTCCGGCTGAGAAACTCTCACCTCTGTCCCTTCCACCTCCTCCCTCCATCAGCTTCTTCCTGCCATGCTGGAGTTTGGAGCTCTTGGAAGGAGCGATGCTTTGTTTAACCCTCACAACCTTTTCTGCCTGAAAATTAAGAAAGAAGGAAAAAATTAATGTTTTGAGTAAACACGTGAAACTGTTTTGAACCCCCAGAGCTAAGCTGTGTCTCACAATTAATTATATTTCTCTACAAAGAAATGCAGTAGGTCAAAGGACATGGTGAAGTAATACATTATGGGGAAGTTGACAGGAGAACAGTAAGTTTGGTCTTGAGTGAAAAATTTTTTGCTTTGCTGGCTCTTGGTACGGAGCCAATAACAACAGAGCAGGAGCTCTCTTGAAATGACCATGGAGAGCAGGTGTCCTGCAGACAGTGCTGGAACTACTGGAAATAATACTCTGAGTTACAGCACTTCTGTTCAATGTCTAATAATAATAATCATAATAATAATGATAATAATAATAACATTTGCCCTTTGTGGGACGCATGATCACTGAAATACTGTTTTATCAGCAATCACTTTGCGTCCCTGGGAAGAGTCATATGGGACCCCCTCCACACCACATGGAAACAAAGAAGTGTCTTTTGTTTTAATGCAAGTTTTGGGTTTTACAATATGCAGTCTGTTGAAGAGTCAGGAGCTCAAAACCATCTGAATTAAGAGATTTTCCTCTCACCAGAGAGCCACGCAAGCATCTGCTACCTACCAGCCCTTCTGACAGCAGCCTTTTTTGTTCCCCATTTTACACAGTGTTTCACCGTAGCAAGTTGAGAAGCAGCACTGTATTCCCGGAGCCAGGAGTCATGTCCACCATTTCCAGGGGAACAGGTACAGCTGTTACGACCCCCAATCTATGCTGCCTGCTCCACAAATCCAGGGAAATCATTTTATTGCGCTCAAAACCCTTTCACTCTCCTCCCAGTCAGTGAAGACATTTCCATTGAGCAAAAGACCTGTGTACAGATCCTGACGGGAGATGAGCACCTGGAGTCCTCTTGGAGCCAACAGGAGTTGCTTGCAAGGGCTAAAGACCTCTCAGGATTTGGCTGTGTGGGCTTAACAACCCACCCTCTGACATGCTTTTTATTTCCCCCTAGTGTCTATTATTTTAGACCCTGTATTTGCTGCAGCATGTGTTTCTCCTCCAGAGTCGTGGCATACAAAACCGCTTTGATTCCTGGTACAGCTTCAGCTGGCTCCTCACACCAGGCTGCTGAAAGATGAATTAGAAATGGTTTCTCGGTGCTGCAGGCACGGCGGAGCGCAGCCGGCTCGCCCCCAGCCCGCTCTGGGCAGGCAAAAGGAGGGAGATGAAGGACAGACGGCACCAGAAACTGGGGGACAAGGGAAAGCTTTCCACTCAGATTAGGCTTTGGTGGCTTTTTGCAACAGTCAGACCAAAACCATTAAGTCCTTGTACTGGTAACAGTGAGATTTGTGCCTGTATTTATGCCAGGGACTGTAACACTACATGAGAGGTAAGCTTTCTCCCTAAGTACATAACCTCATTGCTGGGTAGAGGCAGGAAAAAAATTACCTTATTTCATGTAAGTGCAGCTTAGACATTCCTCTGAAACTTCAAACACCAAATAGTGCTGGAGAAGAGCCCCTGGGCTGGGTTGTTTTTCATGAATGGTGTGGCAAACCATTATTTCTGAAGAAGAAAAGGGCTCACACAAGCAGATGTGCTGCATTTAACTGAGGTTATGTAGTATCAAGTGACTGAAGGGAAAAGATGGATTGATATCTTGGTGGTTAGTGTTACGGGGGGTTGATAAATTTTACTGATAGGGCAATTTTTCTCCTAAGACTAGGTTATTAAATAAGTATGGTGCTAATTGCATGACAGCATTGTATGAGTCATAACAAGATCCTCTGTAACATTTTTTAAGTGATCTTCTAGACGAGATTACAAATATGCAGAGGAAAACACAAAAATTAATTCAATTTCATGTCACCTCTGGTTTTTTGACTGGAAAGAGAAGCACTATAAGGGAAACTTATGAAGACACAGTTTTTGCTAAGAAAATGCTCTGCTAATATGGATCTGCTAATGTGGGGGTAAGGGGGATAGCATGGCAGGAGAGATGCGGGCAGTGTCAGAAATGAAAAGGTAAGAGGGAATCCTACATGGGATAAATAATAAGCCCAGAGAGACATATTGGAAGAATAATTACATCAAAGCCAGCCGAGTCCAAGTGCGTGTCACTGCTGAGGGCAGGGCAGGACGCAGGTGGGGTGCTCCAGTTTCCCAGGCAATAGATTCATCTGTTACAACATCACTGAAATCTGCCAAGACCAGAGCACTGTTGGAACTTAAAAGTCACCAGCTTCCCCAATTCTTCTAATCTAATATGCCTTTGAGCATAAGATGCAAGAGGGAGGGGAAAAAATGGGAGGAGTCCTTTGAGTGGCAGGTGCAGAGGCAGACAGAAAAGCCCAAGCTGGAGAGAGCAGAAAAGGTTTCTAAAAAGGGTGACAAAAATTCCTGAGAAAATGAAATCAGTTTGGATCAGGAAGAGAGCTGAACTACTGCCTCTCAGGGTGAACTGGAAAATCAAATCTGGGCATGTTAACACAAAAAATCTGTGATGTAGTGAGGAACAATGGAGGCAAAGGAAAAGGAAACACAACACAAGGAAGAACAGGTGGGGATCAAGGATAAGCTCCTTTACCTTGTTTCTTGGCAGTATCCTGCCACCTTGGTGGGTGTCTGGTCTGAGTCAAAGAGCATCAGCAGGATGCAAAGTGAGTGTATCAGGTATGGGGGGGGGGTGCTGGTCAGGTGCAGAGGGCAGTCAGAGCACAGCACGACTGCTCCTGAGAGGTGACAGTGCAGGTGATGCTGTTACTGTCACAACGCACACAGAACACGAGGATGGCAGAGGGGAAGGGATGGTTGGTGACTGGTGGAGAACTTGAGAAACCAGAGGCAAAGAGCACAGCTGGAGAGAGGTGGGGAGAGAGACAGTCAGGAGGAAAAGCCTTTTCTGCTAGGGCAATTGTCCACGGGGAAGGCAAGAGAGGGGCTCTTCACAGGCCGGGCTAAGCAGCTCCTTTCCGTCTCCTCGTAGAGGAGGAACATCCAAATCTCCACTTTCCTTTGGGTCCTTTTGAGTCTGATGCTGCTTGGAGGCAATGGGAGGTCTCTCTGAAGCAAATGCAAACACAGGGAGGCAGTTGTGGAACTGGACTCAATTGTGGGAGGTCATCAGGAGATACAAGAGGGAAGACCCAGCAGAAGCTGGGCAGAGATAATGGGCAGAGAGCAAAACAGCTCAGATGCAGAAAGTGCCATTTCCCCAGGGGCACAAAAATTTGGGTAGGAGATAGAGGAAAAATGGGAGAGGCTGTGGGAAAGACACCTCTGGTAGGCCACAGACAGCAAGAGAGATTTACAGGAGATGATAGAAAAGAAAATACAGATTGTGAAGGAAAAGTAGGAAAAAAAAGAAACCAGTCCTGTGCCAGGAGCAGGCTGAGGCCAGCAAGGGAGAGGAACTGGGAAGAGGAACAGAGCCGGGGAGGCCTTTGATCAAGAGCTTTAGGCTGAGGGTTTGGGCTGAAGAAGCTCTGAAGTCCAGGCAGGTGTTGTGCCCTGATGTTCTGCTTGTACTGCTGGGTTCACCGGCTGGGCAGGAAAAGGCTGCCTGCAGCCAGCATTGTGGCACAGGCTCTCACTGTTTGTTGCCCTGTTAAAGCTTTTACCCAGTACCTGTAGGCATGGAGCAGTACCTGCTTCTTCCAGAGCCACTTACTGAACACCAAAGGAAAGTGACTTTAATTCCACTCCTTTTTGTCATCAGCCATAATATCTGCAATATCAGAACAGCCTTAAATAGGTGTTTTGGTAATATTTGCAATGGCAGATGAGACTTAAATAGGTGTTTTGTGTAGAATAACCCTTTTTCTTAGCAGTTTGTGCAGTGCGGATTGGTGAGCAAGTTTCATTTCTGCTTTTTGCCTCTTGAAGGTTTATGCATTTTAGACTCGGGCCTTTGGCAGGCTGTGTAGGAAGAGCACTGCTCTCAGATGTCTGTGGGCAGCTCTTATGAGAATGAAATTATGCCCCTTTTGTATGACACTGCCCCGTAATTTAAAAATAAAACTCCCCGTAACATGTTTTAACTCCTCATAGGTAAAAACCCAACAGGAGACATAGTCCTGAATTTTCAATTAAATCTCTTTTCCAATAAAAAAATAACCTGCAAATTCCAGGGGCAGATTAAAACTTTGCTCAAGCTGTACACTCCGGCATAGTTCAAAGGTTGCTGGGTAAATTCCCCAGGAGCATCCCTCCACCTGCCATCCATCACAGTCACTTGACTGAGCGGTGGGAGGAAGAGCTGGGGAGGACAGGCTGTGGGGAGGGTTGCTGAGAAACGCACAGCAAAAGCAAAAGCAATGGGAGAGGAGCCAGGGGGACGGAGCGGCTCCCTCGCGCAGGGCCGAGCGTTTGTTTTTGCTGGAGAAGCAGGAAATGCTTCGGCTTCTGCAGTGGGACTGGTGTTCCTTGGAGTATTTCCAGCCCAGTCCCCTTGGTGGTTCCTCTTTCATGGCCGATGCTCTTCCTCATGCACATGCTGCTGCTGTGCAGCCCGGGGCACCGGCCATGGTGGCTGTGGCGGCCCTGCACCGCCGCCTCCAAGAGAGGGAGTGGCAGAACCCGGGCCTGGAAGCAGAGCCAGAAATAGGGAAGCTGGTTATCTGAATCACAGCGTCCCAGTTTAGCCTCTCCTGGTCACATGCCGTCTGCTCCCTGACAGCCCCGCGCTAATGTTACAGACATCAGCAGAGCCCTGCTCCGACGCTCTGCCTTCCAGTCACAAGTGGAGTCATGAGCTGGAAAAAAAGCAAATACAAGCTAAAACTGCAACATCTTGAGGCAAAGATGAAGAAAAAGGAAAAAAAAAAAAGTCAACACCTGATGGGGATGGCTGTAACGTTCTGCATCATCTTACATAAAAGCTCTTTCTCAGCTGTCCCAGTTTAAAAGTGTAGGTGAGGGTTTAGTCATGTTAAAACTGGCATCTCCGAGGCTGCTGTTGTTTGTCACATTGCTAAAATGAGGTTCAGTTATAATAGGAAGGATACTGGTACTGATTGGGGTCCAGATAATCAGAGAAGAAAAGAGAAAATATTGCTGATGGAAACAGCAGGCACCCAGACAACAGCTATAATGGCTGTGTCAAACTGGATGTTTGCCTTACAATATATTTTATTGAAGGCAAATATGTTCTGCAGCACTTCCTTCTTGCCTCTTTCCTTCTGAGGTGACTGTTGGTCAGCTTGCTCTAGGCCCAGTGCTGGTGCCAGACACGTCAGGGCACTGACTCTATTTCAGCAGTGAAGCCAAGGCCAGACACCAGGGGTCTGCCACCTTCCCGCTCTCGGGCTGGGTCTTGCACAGCACCATGGCAGGCTGACCCCACCAGGCTTCCCAGCACCCCAATCCTTTGGGACGCCTCCTGCATGTGCCCTGGCCATGGGCCACGCTTCTGGGATTCCCAGAGGGAAGCTCTGGTGCACAGACAAGGGCAGCCATCACATGCTTGTGGGACCATCAGTGACCAGGACAGGACACATAAATCAGTCCACAGTGAGTCTCGTCAGCCATGGGCAGACACCAGAGGCACAACTCTCTTCCAGCTGGTCTTGTCTCTCCCTCACTCCCTGTACAGTGGTGAAGGTGGCACAGGGCTTCCCACGGTGTTTGGTCATGGGAGGCAGTTCTTTTGCACTGGCTCTTTCTGGTAAGGGAGCAGCAAGCAGAACCCAGAGTGGACTGCCCTCCTGGGATTAAGAAAACTCAAAAACCCCAAAAGGAAGTGAAATCACCCTTTCTAGAACATGGAAATGCTGAGGAGGTGCTTCATGCTCCAGCAACCAGAGGGTTTCAAAGGGCAGCAGAAATCCCCTGATGCGTCAGCAATAGGTGAGGGAGAAGGGGCAGCACTGCAAACATCAGAAGGAAGCAGCTGGCAGGCAGCTGAGGCAGTGATGAGGAGCTGCTTAGTCCCTGCTGGCACCAAGGAAGGGGACAAGAAACAGGGAGCATGTCCCAAGACATGGAGAAGGGCACAGTGAAGGAAGACAGCGACCACTGCCAGTCTCAAACACCCAAAGAGGAGTGAGTGTGATGTGTAATAACTGCACCACAACTACCCTGGGAGAGGTCAGGATCAGGCTTCCCTCAGGAATCCCTGCAACAATTTTTCCCCATTTCTGCTGTAATCCTGCAATTCTGCTGCTCTGCTTGTAATCTCCTCACAAAGGGGATTCTAAGCAAAGCTATGGGGCGTGTCTACAAGGCAAAGTTTTCAATACAGGTCCCTTAATCAATCTTTCCTGAAAACTGCATGCTATAATACAGTGAAACATTTAGAAGTGAAGAGGCACCTAAAACATCAAGCATAACAAAGGTTTTTGGTGTAGTGACCAAATTACAATGATTGCAAGGGCATGGGCCTAAGACCCTAAGGCAAACCAACATGCAATATATCTTTTTTTTAAAAAAAAGAAAAGGTAAGAAAGGCAAAGAAAGGGGCCCCTGGAAGGAATACTTTTTGCATTAAGAGATTATAAGTAATAACAACCAGCTGGAGAATGAAAGATCTCAAATTTATGTAGAGATTGTCGAGCTACTCAGACTCAGCATGCCAAGAAGATAAACCTCTCTCTTCCAGGTCAAGTTACTGCCAGGTAAATTATGTCTGAGCTCTATTTGTAAGAAGCAATAGTGACCTCGCATGGCTTTCTAAATTATTCCAGCAGATTGTGATCCCAGATCTTGTTATTACCTTGATGAAATAATCTAAATTCAAATCAGGCAGCCAGGTCTGAATGCCAGGGCACTCCCGTTCTCTTGGAAATGAAACTTCATTACATGATGGGAAAGCTGGTGGCATGGGGTGGGAGACAGGAAATACTGTTCAGCCCTTGAAGGATCCTGACACCATGGACAGGGACTGATCCAAGTATCTGATACTTATTTTGCATCCAATATTTTCATTACCAGTTATCTCCTTGCAGCTGACTTGGGACAGTGAAGGAGTGATACCCCAGCTCCCATGTTCCCCTACTGACAGTTTTTGGGCGGCACTTTTGGGCAGCAGTGTCTATTTGAGAGAAAATTTTTATTTTCACAGCCCTTTTGATATAACAGACATTTGATTTCTAAGGCATCAGTAACAGTTCAGTGTAGGCACCAAATAGAGGAGCTCCTGGGAAAACTCCCTGTCTGTTCTCCATGGCCCTATTACAAAGCTCTTACAGGGCTTGGGCCAGGATCTTTGCAAATGGGAAACAGCACTCTGCCACACGCTGACCCACAGCAAAGGCAGTAGCATTTTTCTGTGGAATGTGCAAGGCAAAATTTCCTACTAATGTCGTATAGCAGTACTGGGGCCCTGGGGGCAGAGGCTTGCTGGGCATCCAAGGCCAAGACGTAGCAATGCAGCTTTCCCTACCTGTGTTCCCAGGTCGAGAAAGAAGCATTTTAACAGCTGCAAAGTAGAGGGCTCTCCAGTATAATCAGGGCTCACAGCCAGAGTAGGTTATTCCGACCAACTGCACTGATGGTGACAACGTGGACAGTACTTAACCTTGCAGCCAGGAAGCTCCTGAGCATGGAGTGCTTCAGCTCAGTACCAGTGTGATTACAGCCATCTCCTGGTTAGCAGCAAACCTTGCTCCAGCTTTGTTTTGGTGCTGGAGCTCCAGATTCAGGGTGTGTTTGCACATGGGGCACTGCCAAATCAGCCCATGTCACATGTTTGACACGAGCTCTGGGCAGTCTGCGGCAAAGTGGGGGATAAAACCTCAGACAGGATTTGTAGATGCTCAGGTCTGTTCACAGCCCTTTGGCAGAGTCTGAACACACGCTGGAGCCACAAATCCACTCCGAGCGGGGTGCCTGACTGAGAAACTGCCTGCCAAATAGCTGCTCACGTGGTAGTAAGTGTGCACAGGGTTTAGTTTATAAGAGACCTGTGCGTGACTGCCTGTGGAGGAAGAGGAGAGGGCCTGAGGTCACCCTTTATTCGGAAAGGAAGATGCTGAAGAAAGTCGGTGCTGCGTGTGCAGCTTTCCACCACCTCTGAAAAGCATTCCTGAAAGCTGACACTGCCAGTAATTTTTTGTTTTGTTCCAAGGTGCTCATACTTCAGATGGCGACATCTTGACATCCACATCCATTATGTGAACGGATTGCGGAAATAACTCAGCTCTTACTCTCTCTGTGATATTAATCCCCAGCTGCTGGCTGCAGCACAGAGCTGTCTTGGACTGCAGGCACCCCAAGCAGCCCACCAGCTCCCCAGCCCCTGCTGCTCTTGGCTGCAAGGGAGGCAGAGGGGCATTTCCTAAGTCAGCCTTTCCCTGCTTCAAAATCTGAATCCAAGTTGGCACATTAGAGCTTTCCTCCTTGCTGTGCAGCCACAGGTGCTTGGGGTGAAATATAAGGCCTTTAACATGAGCATTGTGGTAATATAATTTCACATCATGGGAACCAGACGGGCTTCATTAAACCACGGCTCAAAATTGTACAAATGAGAAAGGAGCCCGCAAATTAGGATACACAGCTCTTGTTCACAGGGCAAAACATCATTAGCTTTGAGGTGGGAGACTCTGTTGCCTTTTACACCCTGTTGACTTTTAATGCTGGTGTTTTTAATACACACGCTGCAAGCTGGTTTGGAAAATACAAACGGTGGTAATTGCTCCAAAGCTCAGTTCATCATTCCTTGGAACAGATGTCAGTGGGGAAGGAACCTGCTGAAGGAGAAGGGGAGGAGCGATCGAAAGGGCTGAGAAGAGGAGTAGAAAACCAGAGTAATTTTGCATGAGTGAAATGGGTTACCCATCTGGACACAGAGAGAGGGCTGGCAGTGCTCAGGGCTCTGCCGCAGTGGCTGGTGCTTGCTTTTACCACCGGGCACTTGCACATTCACCAGCATTTGGGAGAAAACACATCGGATGGGGGATACATCAAAGGCTGGAAAACAAATGGTCCCTTTACTTAAGCATTGCCTCGGCTTAAACCTTGCCTAGCTGCAAAAAGCAAAGCTGATGCATTTTCTTTCCTTCTGTCTTTCTTTGAGGATGGAAGGCAAAAAGAAGGGAGGAAGACTTGAAGTAGAAAAACAAAGCAAAACAAAACAAAAAGCCTCCACGGACCCGTATGTGTGAATGCTGCCGAGGAGAGCAAAGACGCGCTGACAAAACAAGCCAGGAATGCTGAGGCCCGAGTTCTGAAACACATACGGTTTATGTTGTTCTTACCACAAACCAAAAATATGTTCCCATTTGAAATGGTTGAATCCACAGCTGTTTTAAAATCCCTTGGTACTTCTGAGACAAATGATCCAAGTCAGACTGTGCTAACAGGGTCAGTTTTAGAGCCAAGCGAGAGCTGTGACTGATGCAGAATCACTGCAGCTCCATCCTTTTCCACATCAATCATAGCTCAATGAAAATCCTGTGGGGCTGTCGGGCTCTCTTACAATATTGTTTACATTACAAGATGATGTAAAGCTCCTCCAGCAAAACTGCACTGCCGGATTATGATCTTCACTAACACCAAAAGAGCTTAAGTTGCAGCTGCAGGACAGCACGGAGAGATGCAGGCACATACCCCCGAATTTACATCTACAAAAGCAGTCATTAATGTTTCATAAAATACACCCATTGATTCATCTCTGCAGGCAAATTCTCTCCCTTTAAACCGATGATTATAAAGCACCTTGGGGCGAGCCTACATCCTAGATGCTCTATAAAGTAACCAGCTTGTATTGTCATAAAAGCCAAAATGGCTTTAATCCATTTCCTCACAATAGCAGTTTTAATTCACTCCAAGAGGGCTGGCTGTCAAGAAAATAGTATTTTTCTCAGATTCACACCTGAGGTCAAAACCTTGCCCTCTATGCCAGAGCTAATAAATCACATTTCTTTTTTCCTGCTCCTTTTGAACAGCGAGGACAGTCTCTTGCAGAAAGACAAAAAAAGGGTCTTTGCAGGAGCGCGTGCAGCATCGTGGGGGAGGGATGTGGAAAAAGTCCCAGCAGCATCCCATAATCATGTACTGGGGAGGGCAGGCTTGCAGCTGTGCCTGGCCTTGAAAAGAAAGACTCAGCACCTGTTAACTCTTGACTGAAAGGTCTCAAGTTATGGCTGTAATGCTCTAATACAGCCCATTAAATATTTGCATATTAAACGTACAGAAAATAAAACCTTTTTGAAGCGACAGGGAGTGAATAGCATTGCAGCCTCTCCCACTCTCCACGGGTCCCTCTAATTGGTCCCTCTCATCCTGACACTTGATTGCTCTGGAGACAGGGTGGGTTTTAAGGCAGAAATTCCCCAGGCATTCCAGTGGTGCACAGCAGTAGCTGCTCACAGACAAAGCCCCGGCAGCTGCCATCGCAGGAACCTGGGAGCCGGCAGCCTTTTCCTCGGCCAAGGAGAGGAGACTGGGCTGTGTCTCATGCAGCGTCAACAGGAGCAATCCCTGCAGGTCATGACCTCTCTTCAGCCCAGCTTTCCCACCATCAACATCCCTTTCCCAAACCAAGGAGAAGTCTGAAATCCAGAAATATTTCCTTCTACCTGCAGACTCTGCCTGCGTCCCCTAAGCCCCCGTGAAAAGTTCTCCTAACCACCACAGCTCCTGCTGTAACTAAAGCCAGAAAAAAACATTTTCTGGGCTGCTCAAGAAAATGCCAAGGTGCCCACAGAGCCTGCTGCCATCAGCCACCCAACAGCTCAGCATACCACGCTTGTTTGGGACCACCCTGCCCAGCCACAACGTGCCCTGTACTGGTGACAGCAGATGGAATCAGGTCTTGCTGCACTTCCCAGCTCAGTGTTTGAGCACTTGGACAGCCTGCGCAGCACTGGGGAGCAGCCGTGGGGCTGGGGGGCACTGGCAGCACTGGCAGCATCCGTACCAAAGTTCCAGAGGCTGGTCCTGACCCTGGCCAGCGCTGCTGGGATGAATGCTCTGCTTCACAGCACCGCAGCACCCAGGCCTGGGGACAGCAGGAAATGTGACCGCACCGGCCATTTTGCCATGCACATTTGGCAGACTCAGCTGAAGTCAGACTTGCATGTGGTTTCAGAGGTAGTCAGTGTCTGGTTTGATATTCTGTTGACATGGTTTGTTTTCAGTTGTGGTTTTAAGCACCGGCCTCACAAGTGCTCCTGCCCATACAGAGTGCTTTTCATTTGAGCAGAGTTGCGGCAGGGCCCCCTTCATCTCACAAGCTGGGTCTGGGCCAGCAGCAGGAGAATATTTAAGAAATGGTATCTCTGCCTAGAGTAAGAACACTTGTTTGGGGCTTTCCAGCTCTCCAGCCTGCATGTGAACTGCAACCCTGGCCTTGGAGGGTGCAGGAGAAGAGAGATTACCAACACCTGGTGCCCTGGCCACGCCTGGCATCCTTGCCAAAAATCCCAGGACTGCCTGGATGCACCACAGCAGCAGATCTCAACCCCCTCACACTTTCAGAGACAGCCCTGCAGCAGTGAGCCCTTGGCTCAGCATCCAGAGCTCCCTCACAGAGCAGTGTGGTGACCACCCTGGCACGGTTGGCGCATGGCCTGGGGGGCAGGGGCAGGGGCAGGAGAAAGCCCCTTTCGGTAGCCCGTCTCTTTGCAATCAATGCTGCTGTGTGCTTTGCAGCATCAGAGAAAGATGCCTCATGCTGGGAAAGGACGCCTGATGCTGCCCAGTCTCTAGGGGTGTTCCTTCCACTGCCTCACACTGGAAATGCTCTGCTCCTGGCACAAAGAAGCTTTATTCTTACGGCAGAGACTTTTATTGTGCCAAAGGAACTTGTTCAGTACAACAGCCCCCTTTGTACGGCTGCTTCACCCATGAGCCATATGCAGTCCCAAGGCAAGGCTTGAATGCTGCGGAAGGCATTACATGATCTCTCTGCACAGAGATACATTCAGCTCAAACAGTGTTATTTTTGTCTTACTTTTTTGGTGACTGCTGGGGGAGACTCAGATGAAGACAATGGCAGGAAAAGTGTGTACGAGCCCTGCAGACACTTTATGTCTTTTCACTTACAAACATGTAGAGAGGGAAAAAAAAATTGCTGAGTTCCTGATGTGCCTAATTGCCCAGCAGCGGCAGAAAGTGAATTGGCAGTGTCTGCGTCAACCCACACCGGCTGGTTCCTCGCCTCACCATATGTCTGCTCAGACACTCACGGCTCCCCTGAACAAGCCACATGGCAGCTTGGACACTCCATAAGGGCTGTGCATGCTGTTCTAGAAGAGTAATCAAAAATAATTCCAAATGTTCAGTGTTTCTGTCCTTGCCAGACACTAGAACTGGGCTGTTATGGTGCCATTCTATTCTGTAGTTTATTGTAAGCGTTACAGATGTTGGGAATGTAACCCTGCCCTCTCACCAGTCACATTTCTCAACAAGTGATTTAATTACAGTGACCAACTAGCTTGGCATTTCCTATTGGTCTTTACTGACTGGATTATTTTTCAGTCACAAAACACCTTTAATCACAAGTCAGCCTGTAAGAAATGCCCTCTCTGTCAGGCGCTACTGCTAAATGACCTCAAGCTAGAATGGTCACAGGCTCTCAGAGGTCTGGAAAGCACAGCTAGTCCTGCTGCTCACCTACAGGGTGGGTTTGTGGAGCAGCATGGCTTTGCCTTCCAGCTGGCTCCTGCCTCCATCGTACCAGCAGAAGACAACACTGCTAGGTGTTACAACAGTTGCCTCCTCCACCAAACCAACACTTTTCAGAATGACATTCAGCACTGCTCTAAATCCCTATCTCATTGCACAGAAGTACCGCTTGACCAGGATATGCATGTCCACAATCAACACAGCAGTCTCAACCTCTTGATTCTTTCATCTGGGGGAAGGAGAATGCCTGCAAAATCATTGTCATTAGCATATCGTTGTCATCAGCTCATCAACATGAAATGCTTCTGTGTGATGGAGGATGTTTTGGTCTGACACAGTCCTAACAGTGGCGAGAGTTAGTCTTGCTGTGAGTATTGCATGTAGCTCTCTCTCAATGTTTAGCTTCCAGCACCAAAAAGTGGACAAGTACATTTCTCTAAATCTGCTGCCCTGTTACAGGCTCTGTGTCAGGCAAAAATCTTGATTCCTTTCTCATGGCAGTGAAACAAAAGAACTTTACCAGCAAATAAGACCACAGATGCAAACTCAGACATTTGTTACCCACTGGAGGCTCTACATTTTTTCTTCTCAGCCAGTTTTATACCCCATGTGATATGTGAGCTCCTCTTTTGAATTACCTTCTGTGAGTGAACTCTCCCTAGAGGCAGGGCAAGAGCTCTACCAGCTCTAAAGGCACTGGGAAGAGCTTGGATCTGGTCATGAAGTCACCCAGCCCAGGGCAGGGAGACGGGGTGTGCAGAGCAGTGTCAGACTCCCGGGCCATGCTGCTCTCCTCAGCAGCTGCGTGCAGAAACGCAGATGGAAATGTTTTCCACGCAGGCACTTTGCAAACCCTCACCCAGGGGGCAGGCAGCCCAAATCCTCAAACAAACAGCTACCAGCTGAGGAAAAGTGAGCAGCGTGGCTGTTGTCATAGCTTTGGGCCCACCACTACCGCTGTGCCTGGCACCTCGGCCTCCCTTCCACGTCTAATCCCTCGCCGCTATCTGCTTCAGTGCAAGGGTAGCCTTGGCTGGGCTGCATTTTTTTAAATCTTTTCAGGCTGCCAAAACCCAAGCTGTCAAATACAAGTTAACAGACCGAAAACACAGATGTCCGTTCTTGACTGAGTTTCCCATACAGACTGGACGTGCTCGGAGCAGCTTTTAAGGTCAAAGCACTGGTCCCTTTCAGCATGCCTGGTCCCTCGGCAGGCAGTCCCTTACTGCCGGTGGCGTCCCCGCGCCCGTCTTCCGTGAGCATCGCTTCTCACGCGCGCCGGTTTCACAAAGCACTGGCATACGACATACGTGGCTGCAATTTATTAGGGACAAAAGCAGGGACTTCATGACACATACACTTGGTGTAATATGGTGCGCTGGAGATCAAATATTTCCCAGCTGCAGTGCTTGAGACTGGACCGAGGCAGGGGGATTCAAAGAGTGGAGGAAGTTTGTCTAAATGCCCTTCTCGCTCACCTGGAAACAGAGATGCTCTGCTTGCACACAGGCCTGAAGAGACTTGACCCGCACAAAGATATGGCATATTTGTGTTATTTGTGTGTTGCCCATGAAGAACACAGCACTGGGGACTTCTAGAGTTTGTTAAGATCCTCTATTTGCCACCCAAGCCCGGGTATTGAGCTCCTTCATCATCAGTACCTCAGATCTTCTCCAGAAGGCAATTATACCTAGGCTGAGATCATCACTCAGCTGCCACGTCGTTGAAACCTCGGTTTTTCTCCCAACACTGCCAGTAAAACCACATACTCAATGAGCAGATCTGATCTGTCATTGTACCAGTGTGGGAGAATCTTGCTAATTTTTTCCTGATGAAGGTACCAGCCTGCCCTCCACCTTCTCTGCTGGCTTACCTACTCCATTCACTTGCCACAAATTCCGTTCAGGACAGCAAAGCCTTTGAAGGCAGGGGGTGTCAGAACTGAGATAGGCTTGGGCATGGGCCACCACAGTGGGTCCTGGGCAGGGTGACCCGATTAAGCCTCAATACAGGATAAACTGCAACAATAAAAGCACAACCTAATTGTTGGAATCAAACAATTTCTGCCAAGGCCACCCAGGTTGGTGACTTCAGGGGCTTTTGAGTTGTAAGTGAAAAGCAGTTTTTGTGTGTCAAACTGCCAGAGTGAAATCTGACTTCTGAGACCCTCACCCACAAAATTATCCCTGAGAAGCCACAGCTCACTTTCAACAGGGAAACTCAGAATTGCATAAATATCTAAGTAAGGTCTCTCCTAAAGAAATGATCAATAAAGCGAAGCAAAAATAAAGCGAATACCATCATTCCCTGCAATACTGTATTAAGTTGTTTTGTTCTCTGTTACTCTAGTCCCAGCTACTTTAAGATGAGGTAGTAAGTCTGAGTTAAGTATTTGGGATGCATTTCCAGACAGGTGCATTGTTTTTTAATTATTTTTTTTCTTTTGTCTGAAGCATAAAGAATGGGCCAGTGCCAGAGGCAGGGTACCAGGCTTGACAGACCAGTGGTCTGATCAAGTCTGGCATATCCTTTGTTCTTCTGTTCCAATTTAATGCCTGCTGGGAGTGAATTCCAGTCATGTGGGGATGTTTTTGCCAATGAATATTTACCAACATCCTGACTACCCTGGGAGTACAGTTAAAAAACTAACTCCCAGGGAAGTGAACACATACTAGAACAAACACTTACAGATAAGCCATGAGCTTTTTTAACACTGAAGTGAACAACATTTGGTTCAATTCCCATGTAACATTTAAGACTAAACTAACACAAAGGCACAACCTCCATGGGTCATTGTTACTAGACCTGGATTTTTAGGCCATTTATAAGCATGTGGATCATGTTTAAAGAATACATTATTTTAACAACCCACTGCATCCTTACACTACAGGAGTCAAATAGGCAGGTGGTAATCTGATTTCCTTAACTGCAGAGAAAGTAACTCGGTGAAGACACAGGGTTTGTGCAGCTAACCCCAAAAATTCTAATCCCTGATTAGTACCGGGAACTCCTCCATCATGCTGAGTCCATGGATTCGTAGGTGCCTCTCATCTTTATGAACTGCTTTCCCAGTTACAGTCTGAGGATCAGATGGTGCTTATCTGTGAGAACTGGTTGATGATGCAATATTTGTCCTACCTCGCTTCTAATTGCTGAGCTTCATTAAAGCAGGCAAGAAATCAATGCTACTCTTCCCTGGTGTCACATGGAAGAGCAGGCAATTGCAGCAGCTATGGGAATGGCATGTGAGTAGTCGAAGAAGATGAGGTGGGTTCTGTGACCATAGGAAGTGTGGAGGATGTTGTCACTGGGTGATCTCTGCTCCAACCAGTTGATGAGTTTCAACCAGCGCATTGCATTTTTTCATCTCTTGGAACAGCATCAAAGGTAGGTAAATGTGAACTCTTCCTAGCCCCAAACACCTCAAGTGAAGCCTGTGAGAACAGAGGGCATCTAAGGTCTTCTTCCTTACATGAAGTTCACAAGAAACACACCTGCGGAGGAGCTTTGTGGCACAGCTCTGCTAACACAGTGGCTGGAGAGAACTCCAGAAGTACAGAGCTGCCCTGACTTGTGTGGTGTTCAACAAAGTAGGGCAGGCAGCCTCAACATTCAGCCTGTCCATCTGCTTAAAATTACAAGAATTTACAATAGCCCACAACAAGGATGGGAGACTTTTGAATTTTAAGTCTGTTACATGGCATTTGCTCATCTTCTCTGGCATTTCTCTGTGAGAAGGGTTAGAAAGCTGGTGGGGAGTTTTGTATATATTTTAGTTTGTTTTATGCTCAAAACATCCTGTAAACCCTTGTTGCAGAGCCCATGGCTTCAAGAAAAAAAGAAATCAAAGCCTCACCATGAAAGCTCTGGTGCTGGCGGCACAAATGCTCTGTTCTGCTCTGTGATGTTGACCTGGTGTCCTGCACACAAATCCCCAGTCTCTAGAGAGGAGAGGGTTTCACCTTCCCGCTTTCATGTGCAAAATGATGACAGGGTCAGGATTTTCTCAGATGGAAGCTGTTTTGGGCAGAGAGGGATCTAGTGTTGCCAGTTTCACCTTGACTCACGGCACTCGGGAGCTCTAATAAAACCCAGGCTCTCAGAGGAGTGTGCCTGTTCCCATGCATGCCTTTGCTGGCACTGACCTTCTCCCTGCCCGTGCAAGACCTCACTGCAGGTATGGAGAGAGGAACAGCTCTGAGCACCTTCTTCTTCTTCCTCCTGCCTTATTTGGGCCTCACATGCTCGACTGGTGAATACATGCATCTCATCAGTGAGAGCGAATGGGCAGCACATCAGCGAGCAGCCTGACGAGGGAATGCACATTTGTACCTCCTCTAGTCCTGGCTAATTTGGGATGACGTGGATCTGATTGCACTGGAAGGAGTGAGACAGAACTCCAGTATTTATACAGGTCACCACATAACCACCAGAAAAGTAGGACAGATGATTTTGCATTAACCTGTAGTGTTAAGTACTTAATCAACAACTTAAATATTCTTCAAATACCCAGCTTGACTGACAGCATCTGAATAGCTTTCTGCAAATTAAGTGGGCTTAAGTTTAAGCACATTAGGGCTCTCTAGTTAGTATTGACAGTCATAACCAGGGCTTCAGCTATGCATATTTATGCTACAACACAGATAGGGTGTTCAGTCTAGATTTGGAGGATTTAGGAATTTTTAGAGTTCCAAAAATAAATGTAATGGAACGAAGTATCAGAAATATGACATCTGCTCTAGTGCATGATTTGCAAGAGACTGTAGGTCTGTTCCTTTGAGAACATTATCATTGCCAGAAAATACTAAGTCCTAAAAAAAGTGTCAACTATAATTTGCAAATACTAAGCCACATTCCTCAGTCATTCCTTTCCAGGGCAGCCTGTCTACTCTGTATCCGTTCAGGATGCTTCTCTCTTTTTAGCGCTAGAGAGTCTCAGAGTATTAAATGTACATATCTTCATCATCCTTGCAGGGCAACAAAGTGCTGTCACCAGTCTTTAAAAGATGGGGAACATGAGCCTTTGGCTTGCCCACAGTCTCTGAGGTAAAGCAAGGAATAGAAAGACTGTTTTCGAAATCCTGGCTTCCCTTTCATCTTTCCTACTGGGTGGCTCGGCTGTTTAGGCAGCAGCTTTTAATGTGTAGGTCTGCTGGTGAGAAGTGCAGATGAAAGCAGTGGTTCCCCTTCAGCCACAGCAGTCTGGCTTCATGCTACTGGCTAAAAAAACAAAGTCCATACCCTTGTCAGAACAGGCAACCCCTCTATTTTTACACAGTGCTCAGCAAATAATAGGCAATTTGCAAGCCATTAATATTTTATACCTGTTATTCCAAACTTTGCCTGTCATTTCCTCAGGTGCCCTGAGTGTAACTGCAATTTTATCATTTCCAAAGTGATGAAATCAGAAGTCCTGTTTACATGGATACAGCCTTTTGGCACATCTTCCGCACCATTAAGAACAAGGCTCATAACTACCAGCAGAAAGGAACTGTGCAAGGGCTTTATAGAGCTTGTGAAGGCTGGTTTTAGTGCCTCTTACTCCGTTCCAACTTGCCAGGAGATATAGTTCTGACTTTAACACTTAAACACATGATTAAATACTGCCTCCACAGTGGTTTTCAAAGCCTGCTTTCTAGCACGGATTAAACAGAACCTGAATTATAAACAGTTGCTTAGTCTTTCTCTCTTCCCCCCACCCCAAAATTGCATAAATATTTGATATTTACTACATCTGAAAGCCTAAACCTTGCCATATGGGACATGTAGGCTGAGAGATTCTGAAAAGAGCTGTGTGAGTAATGATTTTTTTTTTTAATCTGGCAGCCAAAACTGTTACAAAAGAGTGAACTCCCAAATACTTTCCTCAGGCCAGAGATAAAGGCGGGGTTTTTTGGTTTTTTTCTGAATTACCTGCCCTTACCATTATGATAAGCATAATTCAAGGTTAAACAAAAATAAAAAAGTTGACTTTTTTAAATACACAAATGAATTACCTAGAAGTTTCAACGTTTCCTTCCTGTTTTGGGGCAGCCTGTAGGGGTCCAGCCCAGGTGGTTCACTGTTCACACTTACTAACAGATTTGACTGTCCTGCAAATTCCTGGGCCATCCAGCCTGGCAAAAGCAGCTGCTGCAGCCTGGGCTGAGCAACGCTGCTCAGATAAAGGCTCTGCTTGTTGAACCACTTGTATGGCAGTAGCTGTTCTCTCCTGCAGCAGTTCCTTGGAAGCCTAGCAGGGGAAGTTGCCTTCTAGGCCAAAGTCAGGTGCTAAAAAAAGCAGCACCTCTTATCATATTATTATATGGAAACAGTTATAGAGCAATCCTTAAAACATAAGGTCATGCCACCAATCTCTGCATTCAGTGTGCCACTGAGAAAATGGAAGACTTCAGGTACAGACCTATTAGACACCTTGAATAAATACCATTTTGTGTTTTCAGAAGTGTCAAGTACACACTCTGCCAGCATCTCTGAAAATGCAAATTGTGTCTTTTTTTGTCTTTTTTTTTTTTCCCCACGTATATATTTAAAATTAAAAGAAGCTGGTACTTTGTGCATGATGCATAAAATACCGATCCTAAGATATCGCTTTGCGGGGAAAAAAAAGGCAGCAGGCTTCAGGGGTGGCCCACTTGGGTGGCAGACTTGGCACGAATGAGGGGCAGAGGCAGAGCACATCCCTTATCCCAGCCATGCTTGCTTGGAGCAAAGAGTTCTGCAAGATCTGCCTCAGAGGGGACAGCTTTGGTAGAGAAAAAAGAACATTTACTAATGTAGCTGTTAGCTGCCATTAGCAGGAAACCAGGTGTAGACTGTGTGAATATTTTAAGTCTAATTTAATTTGGCGCTGGGATTAGGTGTATGCTATTTATAAGCGAGCAATGCCAAGCGATTCCTCAGGTCTTGCAGCAGGTGGGAGCCTATTTAGTGTGGAGTCGGGGAGCGCTGCGTACGCTGCAGGGTGAAGCTGGAGCTCTCTGTGGCTGGCACTGCCAAAACCCAGCATATAGAGAGGAGATTTACGTTGTCTAACCAACCGAGTGGTGATTAACAGGCAGAGCATGTGCATCCCCTCGGCTTTGTAATCACATCCCTGAGAAACCGCGCGACCTTTTGTGCCGAGGAACATTTGCATGAGGTGAGGACAAGTGGTTTGTTCTTGCTTTAGGGCTCTCCCTGAGGAGAGGTTTGGTATCTTCCTCTGGACACAAAGAGCCATTCCCAACCATCCTGGCAGGAGTCTGTGGCCAGGAGCTGTGCAGCACCAGCGGTGCTGGTGAGTGGAAGTCAGACTCGGTGTGTTCTGCACACAGTTTGCTTCACTATCTAGATACTGAATTTTATTGCACACATGGCCCTAAAAAAGTTTCCAGAGCGGTAAAACATTGTCAGAGATAGGAACAGGGCATTTAACCCATCAGATTTGGACCAGCTGCAACTTTTCCAGTGGGGGACAGAGTTGGTCCCAGCAAAAACCCTCAAAATCTGGATAAAAAGTGCTATAGGGAACGACTGAAATCAGGCGAAACTGTCAGCTCAGTTAGTGATTCTTATTTCCCATGCCCCTTGGTTGTTAAAAATTTCACAGTGCAGTCTGATGGCAAAGAGATTGATAAAAAATATAATGTCATTTTGTCTCCTGCTTACTGTTCTAATATTATATTATTGCAACAATAAATCCTTCAGATGGAGCAGGATGCATTCCCTAGACATTCAGTCACGGCAGTCCTACACTTCTGTCTGTCTGAAACATGACAGGCACTCAGAAAGGACGTCTGCTAGTGGTGGGAAGTTTGTCCTGGCTGTCCCAGCACTGCCAGGTGCTGTGACTGTACCCACTGCTGACTCACAGGAGGTCTGTGCAAGGCTGCTGCTACAGCGTGTTGTGCAGAGAAGGCCTCGAAGATGGCTTGTCCGGGGTTTTGGATGCACCTTGTCCCACTAACTGCTTCCTTTTTTCACTCCCTGCAGTTTGCAGGTGGCACTGAAATGGGGGAAGGTGAATAGTTTGTATGCTGGAGGGCAGAGCTGCTGCTCTTCAGGGCTGAACTGAACAACCTGGAGAATGAACTGAGAAGAATCTCATGAAACTTAAAAAAAGACAAACACAAAGTCCTGTACCTAGGATGAAACAACCCCACGTGGCAGGACGGGGTGGGGGTGAAGCAAACAGACAGTGGTTTGGCAGAAAAGGATCTGGGAGTTCTTGTGGACCAAATGTGGGACATGAGGCAGCAGCGTGCCCTTGCAGCAAAGGCAGCCAGCTCCACACCGAGCTGTGGGAGCATGAAGCAGAGGCAGCAGGCTGAGGGGTATGAGAGTGTATCTGGAGCGCTGTGTCCACTTTTGGACTCTACAGCACATCAACACACTGGATCGAGTCCAGAGGAGGCCACAGAGATGGTGAGGGGCTTGGAGGAGGTGATGTGTGGGGAGAGGTTGAGAACTGGGTTTGTTCAGTGTGGAGAAGGGAGAGCTTCAGGAAGGGGGTCCACAAAAGGGCAGATGGAGTCAGACTCTTCAGTGGTACACGGAGATGGGCAGTAGACACCAGCTGGAACATGGGAAGTTCAAATTAGGTAGCAGGAAAACCTGATTCATCAGCAGGGCCAAAGAAGGTCCTGATCCTGCAACAACTTTCCCAGGGAGGTTGCAGTCTCCATCCTTGCAGATGTTCAAAACCCAGCTGGTCAAACCCCCGAGCAACGTGCTGTAGTTGACCCTTCCGAGCAGCAGGGTGACAAGAAGATCTTCAGAGATCCCTTCCAACCTAAAGTAGTCTGTGGTTCTAAGGTACTGTCTAGGCTAACTGCTGAGTTGGTCTCTTCAAGAAAGTACTCCAGAGCAGAGCTCCAGGTTAGGTTCTTTGAACTGACCACTGAAGAAGCCTTTTACTCTTTCTTGAGATCTTAGAGAGATCATATGGGTAAATAAGTGTGCAATATTGGATTGTGGGGATATGCTCCTTAATTATCTGTAAGCCTTGTGGCACAAATACAGGTGTGAATGCTTAATTCCACTGCAATTGCTAGATCCACCTTTTTCTGGAAATCACAACCTGATTTCTGATTTCCTGTTTCTTAAAAAATGATTATATACTTATTTTTTCAGCTTTCCAAAAACCTCAGCTAAATTCTATTAGTATTACAAAGCATGTAAACACATGCCCAGCTTAATGATTACAGACAGTGTTGGTGAGACCAAAGCACTTGTATCACATGCCATCTTCAGACAAAAGTCAGAAGTGTGACATACTATGTTTTTCACTGGGATTTTCTGTCCGCTGCTTGTTTTCACTGTCCCAGTCATTTGCTGCATGCAGAGCTACATGATGAGATGTGAGAACAGTGCTGGTTTCAAAACTGCAGGAAAAAACCAGCAAGATCTGGCATGAATAACAGTTTAGGATTTCCCAGCATTCTTTTATCAAACTATCTCAGTATCTTCTACTAG
The DNA here is from genome assembly GCA_013398855.1 of Mohoua ochrocephala. Classification (NCBI taxonomy): domain Eukaryota; kingdom Metazoa; phylum Chordata; class Aves; order Passeriformes; family Acanthizidae; genus Mohoua; species Mohoua ochrocephala. The sequence continues at coordinate 271,176 of VZTA01023060.1, read as the reverse complement.
GTATTTTTAGTTACTTGCCATGAAACTACTGATGCTTCAGTGCATAAGCTGTCTGCAGGCCACTCCACACTGCTAATTTAGCTGGAGATTAGGCCAGGAGCTTTCTTATCCTATGTTCATTTATATTTCAGCCCCTAAACCTGGGTTATAGAGTGACCTCCCACTATGATCTAGAGCTTTCTCTAACCCCAGAGTCACTGGCCAGTGAACTTCTGAAGAAAGACTGAATTTTTCCCTTAAGCACCATTTAATTGAGAGTAGGTTTCCTTTCTGCTGAAGAGAATAGTCAGAGTTTAGAACTTCCTAGTACCTGAAGCTACTATGAGCTTATAAAACCTCTGGCAATTTCCTATGCTTGTATATGATTTTATGGCATGGAACTGTAAAACAAACACGTTTAAAAGCCTCATCCTTGTACTGCCCTGCATGAGAGTGTTCCAGTCTGTCGTGACAGTGTCCTGAGAGCTGTGCTTTTACCTGCAAGCTCGGGCCACAAAGCCACACAAATCCCCCTCCTGCGCACATTCAGCTTGGTCTGAAATGAATAGAGCTTAGAAGGTTGTACCCAAAAACGGGAATCCAGCCTTCTCCTGGATTATGGGTATATGCAGACATTCATAGCTGTAGTGAGATGATGAAACTGAAAGAGGTGAAGTATCTCCAAAAGCAACCTATGTATCTGGTTATGTCCTAGCTCTGATTGTCTTGAAAAGCAGAAAATTACCTCCCTTTTCCATTGGCTTTCAAACAGCAATGATTGCTTTTGAGTCTTGAGGCACCTTATGTTCTAAGGAGGTTCTTAGTGTTTTCAGGAGTCCAGAATGAAATTAGAAAATTAAGGACCAGAAAAACCTGTAAGATCTTTCTATCACTTCCCGCCAATAAAAGTTACAGAGTGGAGTAAAATAACAGCATCACATTTTACCTCTTTATTTCAGATAGGATTGATTGTAGCGCAGAAGCTTTCTGCTTAAGGTTATCCAACAGGCAAATGCTGGATGTTCAAGAAGTGGAAGGACTCGTCAACTCTTCAGAGACACTTTCTTTGTAAAGGTGAACTCTTTACTGGAGTATTTGACGCACGCAGAGAAGAAGGTGTTAATCTGTTCACATCCAAGGCACAGTCTGCAGGCTGCTGGTAATTGCTGCCCCATAAATGTGCCTGTCATGCCTCCTTAGTCTTTAAATATCCAAACTCAAAATAGATGTCTGTGCAACATGTTGAGCCCAGCACCATTGTTTTGTGAGGCAGTATTATTCATTTAGCTTCAGCCAGCTGCTCTCTATATTCAGCCTGGAGGAACAGACTGGAATTTGTAACCAGACAGGCCGGCTGGGAAGCTATAACTTATTCCCTGGGCTGATAAACCAGTGCATCGAAAGTACAGTAAACAAACGCCCACTGGAAACCCATTCCAGGGCTGCGTCCCCTCCTTTCCCCCTGCCACAAATAGCAGTGATCACAAGGGAACCTGCCTTCATAAACAAATACCCTAGACCTTAATTCTAGTATCAGCTGCATGACATAGTGTTGCTGGTATGTTAAACACGGCACATAACAGCAGGATACACTATTAGGTCACACATGGCAATATAAAATACTAGGTAAGGTCTATGCCTTCTGCTGGGTGGGGACCTGGAGCAGGTCGGTTGTTTGTAACTGCATTGCCCTCTACTGACAGATGCCCAAAGAGGTTGAGACCCTAATTCTGCTGAACTCCATTCGGGGAGTGGTGGTCCTGCCACTTGTGGTGAGGCAGAAGCAAGAGATGGTGTCATAGCCCAGCCTGGCAGGAGATACCAGCGTTCATCTCCTTTGGTGGAGACACCCTTTATTCTAGTCCCAAAGACAGGTACTTGGCTATGAATTGATGTTCTCCACTGAGAGAGTCTCTTTCTTTTCCTTTTTTGAAAACAAATAAACAATTGTCTGAGCTGTTTTCTCTGCATTTTTCAACCTTTTGTGGACATTAGAAGCAACCATGTGCATAATCCAGCTGCTGGCGAACAACAATTGCGAGCAGGAGTGCCTCCAGCCCTTCTGCAGCACTCTGCAGCTGTGTGGAGCCTCAGCACAAGCACATCCTCTGGCAATTGTTACTGTTGCTTGAGGAACAGGAATCTTTGCAGGGCTCCACAGGGATAAACTGGGAGGTCTGTCTCCATATGTCCCTACAAGAAATAATAAAGCAGTGGATGACTTCTCCTCGGCCAACAACTCCCAGTCGATGGCTGTGACTCTGCTCGCCTGTGGGAGCTGCCAAGGCTGACAGAGCACTGGGCCAAGCAGGCACAGCCTTGACTTCATCTGCGCATCACAAGCTCACATTCGGCTCGTGCCTGGCCTTCAGCAGAAGCTGTGCTGTCTGCTGCTTGCAGCAGGCTCTCACTCCCCATATGTCTTTGAACCACCTCCAGCAACATGTGGGTTGCAGAGGAGATGGCACTCGTCTGTGAAGCTGCAGTTTGAAAGGCTGAGAGTTGGCACATCAGATTAAAAGCAGTGAACTCCTGCTCTGGGACAATGATGTATTTCACTGAGGTACTTCCCTTTCTCTGGCCTTTGTTTACTTGAGGCGGCAGGAAAGTTTTAAAGAAGGCAAATGAAATTCTACAGCTATGATAGCAAGGAGAGTTACATTGTATCTTCTCAATTAGCTATTCATACCATCCAGGCTCATTTATATATGTTCATTAATTCAGGGAGAAGTCTCTGATGCCATGTATTTTCCCAAGGGAAATTTCCATTTGTGCCTTTGCCATAACAATTCAAATAGTACAAACTTCTTGTTGGTGCTATGAAATTTTTCCTGTCTCTAAAGATACTGTTTCATATTAAGAGAAACCAATAGAAGAAACACATTCGCATGAGAAAACATGTATACATGCACATGTCTGAAAAGAGTGTGTAAAGTATATGCATGTGTGTGTGTCCCTCCCTACAACAGGATGCATACGATTAAAATCAGCACAATTACTTCAGGCACAAATTATTTTCATTCAGTCACTGGTGGATTTGAAATGTTTTCAACTATCCCATGAAAACAAGTGGGAACATCTGCGAAGCCGATGGGCTGTGGTGAGTGTGGGACAGGGTGAGTTCAGAGGAAGGAAACCAGCCATTGATCAGCTCACCATCAGGTGTCATCTCCATGGCTGGAAATGCTGGCGAGGAGGGAAGCTGGACACGGGAAGGAACTGAGCAGCAAACAAGCCATGCGTGAAGCCCTGGAATAAAAAGTGCAAAAACAATGAAGCTTAGGTAATGGGAGAACTCCTGCCATGTAGGAAGAGGAACAGGCTGCAACTCATTCCAGCTCAATCACTCCAGGACAAGCATGTAAATCATCTGAGTGTGCACACAAGGTGCTATTTATAGCTGTTAGTTGAAGTACTTCTTATTTATTGTTGTGTTTATGCAGAAGGAAACCCACCAGTACAGGAAAGATGCTTCTCCAAGTCTCCAGTGTTTCCTGCGAATTTTATACGTATGTTTTAGCCCAGCTTTATTTATGTTCATGTTCTTTATTTTAAAAAGCATATGGATTAATGATACAGTGCTGATAAATGTTTATTGATACCAGCGTGGTCCCCTCCCAGGGATCCCTCCAAAGGTGGTGTGGGAGACCCCCAGGCTGACGAGTGTGCGCGTCTCCTGCCAGCTCTTCCATTATCTCCTCCCTCAAGGGCACAAAGGGCTGAAACATGAAACGCTCCAGGCTCATCTTTACCAGATAAATAAATAAGCAGCAGGCAGAGGGCTCGGTGGGCTCTGGGCTGCCAGAGGCCTGGAGGAGGAGGCGGCAGGTGAGCGAGAGGGCACGGTGAAGGTCAGCTCTGGCTTTCCTCTGGGGAGCCTGTACAGCTCGCTCGTCACCCCCTAAACGCTCCAGGCTGACGAAACGCTTTAGCCCAGGAGCGCCAGGAGCCTGCCCGAGGAGAGCAGCCCAGCAGCCGTGCTTCCCCCGGGGCTGCTTCCCCGCTGCCCCCGCCTTGCTGGGAGCGCTGGTGTGGGGGACAGCGGGAGCCGCAGGCACCACCCCCTTGGCCCAGGAAAATGCCCTTCAGGCCTGCCTGCCTCTTGCCTCCAGGGGCCTGGGAAGGCTAAGGATGCATCCCTAAATTGCCAGCTCTACAATGCCGGCAGGTTCGCCCAGCTCCCAGAGATTTTTCCTCTGCCCTTTCTGTCAGTGGGAACCCCCCCAGCCGGTGATGACCACACAGAAAGAGGAGTGTTTATGGGGCAGATCCATTTACACCATCACTTCTCACGGAATGAGACGTGACACTGGGTGGTGGTTCCCACTTCTTCTCCTGTGCCAGCTGGCTCCCCAGGGGAGCATTTCTGTCCCGCCCGACTGCTGCAGCTCACAGGATCGTTATCGGGTGGGCTGGAGACCTCCTGCCCAGCGAGAAGCTGTCATATCGTGGGTATCATTGTCCTGATTTGATAAGAGGGAAGCAGAGGCAGTGAGACAGTGCTCAGCTATAGGAATTGTCCTCCCCATTTGCATGCCTGTGTAATCCCATTTCACTGCCAGTCCCACTGTAACCATCCAGCTCTTCTTTACCGGGGATCTCTGTTTAACCCTTTCCTGAAACGTCAGCTTCTCTTCTGCCCTTCCAGAAAGCAATGCACGGATCTCAGTTATTGACTGAAGGTGTCAGGAGTCCCCGTTAGCATCAATGAAGAAACACCATTCAGTTCCTTGCTAAACAAACATTTAATGTATTTTTTAAAACCCACAATAAGTACTATTTAGAATACCAGTGCTTTAGTTTTAAACAAAACCCATTCAAGCAGTAAATCCATTGGCTTTTCTCAAACAAAATTTCCCCTTTGTTACCATTACACATACTTGTAGTGAAAGGTGACATCACAGCACTTGCACTTCTGTACTTCAGTACACACAGAAACACACTCCTCTCCGGATGTCTTTCAGAGGTAATTTTCCTGTCTTCGTAGTATAACTACAACTTGTAGTGTAGACCTGAATTTCTTAGACTTGGAAAAGAAGAGTATCATCTTATTTGTTACCTAAACACCTCAAAACCCCTTCAGCAAGAAATCTGGGTATCTTCACAGCCAGAAATATTTTCCTGTTATGACTTGACCAGCCTCTCCAGCTGCAATGAAACTCCTCTGGAGCTCTGCTTTTGCACCCAATACAAACTCATTTGCCCAATTAGTGCACACACCTAAATTTAATTTCTAAATTTATAATGTCTCTCCAGGCTGACACCTGGCTGTCTCAGCAGAGCTGCAGTCAATGGAGACGAGACCCTTTCATCTGGTAAGTTTTCTGAATTGGATGAACTTTGTTAGAAATCGCAGACTTTGTTTACTTGGGCCCTTCTGGCTGAATTGTCCTGGATACCATATAGTCAAATAAAAATGCATCTTCGTTTTCATATGGTTTCTCTCCTTTGATTTTGCATTTCCCATCACAACTGAGGTGTGAAGGAAGTGGATTGTTCCTCCAGTTTTAGTACTGCAGAATGATGTAATTTAGAAGCGACCTTGGGAGATCTCACCCGAACCCCACTCACAGCAGACAACGACCAACTTAGTGGCTAACCGGAATTTTCCAGGCTCCAGATGGTGTTCATTGCCTTTTGCTGTGCACGTCTGAAAAGAGTCTGGCTCCCTCTTCCTTCTTCCCTGCCCCTGAGTAGCTGTAGACAGCAGCAAGAGCCCTGACAGCCATCCCTCACCAAGCTGGGCAGGCCCTTCTCAGCCACTCCTCGTCCACGTGCACCAGCTTCCAACCATCTTGGTGGCCTCCACTGTGCATAATTCGGTACATCAAGGTCTGTCTTGTTCTGGGCAGTCCAAAAGTGGACGTGGTACTCCCAGTGTACATAATTCTGAATAAAGATTAATCACTGCTTTCCTCAAAACATGAAAAAGTGCCTCAAATAGTGGGAGCAAAAGCAGCCATTGCTGTGTTTCTGGGGTCCTGGCTCACTCGCTGAGGGGGTCATCGTAAACGAGAATTTTCAAATCAAAGCAACCTCTTCTTTTCCTGTCTTTGGCTGAGGCTGTAAGCGAAGCATCTGGGAGCTTCTCTTCAGTAGAGAAATCTGCTTGGAAGCCACCTTCTCATGCCCAATGTCTCCTTCTGACAATTCAGAAGAGGATTCATTACGAAGGGTAGAGGAAATCAGCTGCTCTTAACTTTCATTTCTACACTTTATTTGTCCACAAAACCCAAAGCAAGACTCTTTTTTAATGTCCTGGCAGCAAGGAAGAGGAAGCATTTAGCCCAGATGATGTGTTCTGTGTACATTATTTCATATCACTTGCATTAACAGTGTCATTATAATAAAGTACAAAGAAGAAATTTGGTCTGCTTTGCTCTCCCCCGAAGGGAATGCATTTCTTTCTCTGCCGAGTGAACCACCCAGCACCTCACAAACATATGGTCTCTTAGGTGTAAGTGATGCTCACCTGCTTTATTGTCTCTAGCAGGAAGGAACTAAATATATAACAGATGCTCAAGTACCTTGAAATGAATGTATTGTGCAAACAGAACTGTCATCACAGCCCTTGCAGTCACATTTTTCACCTGTTGTGTGCTTGTTTATCTGTAGGTTGTTTTGACAATGTCTAAAATGTTTTTTAAATGCTTGGAAAACTCCCAGTTTCAGAGCTGGGCTAGTGTCTCATGCCTTCAAAGGTGGCACCTTCCTATCTAGACTATTTAATATCTGCTTAAAACTCAAGTAAATGTATTCCACTCCGTCCCCTACTCCCCTTTTTAAATTTTTTTTTTTTAAATTGTGCTAAATTCGTGCTCAGTAATAGACAGTTTGGCAGAAAAAAAGGTGTTTAATCTTCAGACAGCAGAAGACTTAGTCTTTTTTTGTTTTGCTTGGAATGGATCCAAATATGAAGTCTGGACCTGAATTTGAATTCCTTGCATTTCAGGTGTTTTCAGATCAGACTTCAGGTTCAGACCATCCCAAAACACAAACTTAAATGTACATTCTGGCTCCTGACTCAGGTTTTTTCCTTTCTTTTCTCCCCATCACCAAGTAGGGTTTGGACTAGGATTTTTCCTGCTCTCATGTTCCTCTTTGCTGAACTAACCCTGTGTCATGTCAGCAAGTGAGCCAGGTCCTCAGCCCAGGGCCTTCAACAGGTCTTGCATGTAATCGGTTTTCCTGGTTTTATTAAATGTCTGATTTTCACAACAGAAGAAGAGGAAGGTTTGCCCTGGCCTTTAGGGCCATGGCTTTTACTCATCTGTCTGTTAGGTGGTTTTTACTGCCACCCTTTTGGCACCGAGAAGCAAGAAGTTGGCACTTGTACGCTCGTGGGCACTGCTTCCCAAGGTCTCCACCACTGCTGGGGTGCCAGTATGAGAACAACACCCATCCTTGTCCTCCTCTGCCTCTTGGCTGGCTCATGTTCGTGACTGTCAGCCATGCTGCACACAATGTATGACGTGTACTACACAGTTTACCTGCCCCAGAGCTTTTCCTGTGGAACCCAAGAGACAGGAGGTTTGTTTTCTCCCCAGATGTATAAGGCTGGGATGGAAATGGTGGGTCTGTGGCCACTTTGCTTGGTTTGAGGGTGCTCTTGTTGCACTGTTGAATGTGAGCACAAGGGTGTGAACAACCACATGGCAAAGCTGTGGTTCAGTGATGAACTCCTGGGAGATTCTGTGCTGCCAGGCAACCTGGAACATGTCTAGTGGGCTGTTGAGCTGCTCCACAGCTGACATGTAGGGCAAGATCTCTGTCCAGATGCCCGACATAAACTGAGTGAAGGCAGTAAAGATTTGCTGATATTCAAGCAGTTTTAGCCTTTATTCTCTCCATAGAATGTTTGAAGGCCTCTCTCCCCAGTGCAGCCAAGACAGAAGGAGCAGCTTTTCCCTATTTGAGGCACTTCATTGTGATGGTTAAATGGATGGAAGAAAGAAGCTCACACTCAGTGCAACCTGCCTCAGAGCTGCCGTGCCTGACTTGCTGAGTGAGTTTTCTGTCTCTTTGATCCACTCGGGCTCCAGCTCTCCAGCCTTGTCCTGTATTGTGATGCAAAAGAAGTGGCTTCTGCTAGGGGGACTGGAAGAGCCACCTTGCCCTCAGCTGAGACCCTTCCTGCAAGAGTACCTGGGGCTGGCAGGGGAATGCCTGAAGGCACCACAGCCAGGGAGAGCGGTACCTCTGCATCCTACCTCATCAGGCAGTGTGCCATTACGGGATTTATAAAAGGCTGCAGACAGCTCTGCCTGAGGGATATAGGCTCTGTAGCTCCAAGGGTGTGAATCTCAGATAGAGATAAGCCACTGCTCTTGCTTCAGGACTTCTATGTTTTCTGGGTATATGGTGCACAGGACGGGTCTGAGCGCTTCCTAATTGCTGTGCAGGGTTATTCCTTACCCTGCAGCTTGGTTTTCATCACTCCTTGTTCAGAGGTGCTTGACTCCCTGCAGTCATACAGTGAGCAGAGAGCTTGGGGACATAACTCAGGGCAATGGCTTCCAGTTGGCAGATAAGGTCTTGAAAAGCCTTTTTGTGTTTCTTGCCCTGCGAGATGTGCACTGAGAGCATGGTGTTAGTAGAGGGTCACTTCTCACACCCACACACCCCTGACCCGTAGCTGGCTGGCACTCTGCACTAACACACGCTGGGGTCATTTTTAAGCTCTGCAGCAATTTTTTGAGAGTTGTTCAAAGGCTTCGATCTAACTGGGGGACACTGCTCCCAGGCACTGTGCAGCTGTGTTAGCTGACTTGCCTCCTCCTGTGTGCTGTGGGTGGGGCACTCAGTCCTCAGCAGAAGAGGAGGTGCCTGAGCCCCTTCCTGTCCAGCTCGCAGGGGAAATGGCCCCTCACCTCCTTCTCCAGGCACCCACCAGCTCGATCAGCTCCTGGAAATGGTACAAATGCAGCTCTGCACCTGTAGGAGCACTGAAGAAGTGCTCAGACATAGTGTCTTGGTTGGGGAGGGGGAAAGACTTCTTAACACTAGCAGACTCAGAGTCCAACTTCCTTCTCTTTAGCTGCTCCAGTATCTGCTTTACCTTCAGTAGGACTGCCTGGAAAGCCAAAGCGAGCAGAGGCTGACTTTTGACATGAGACAGTGTAGTTTCTTCAACCCAGGCTTTCTCCTGCTTTACTGTTTTCATTGGTGTGACACCTACCCGTGGTGGTACCAAACCATGCCAGCCCCATTTTAAAAAATAACAGCTTCCAGGATCCATCCCTGCTACCCCTCACGAGTGACCAGGTGTGTGGAGGGCTCAGAGGCACAGGTCCTGAGACTGCACAAGCACGGTCTGCAGGGATAAAGTGGTACTTGTGTCCCTGCAGGACCCTGCTTCAGGGCTCCCTGTGGTTAGGCAGGCCTGGATGTCTGGTGAGGTCCTCTAAACAGTGGACAAAGAACCTAAATTTTAATTTGATGGGAGACAAACAAATCACAACTTAGATACTGGAAGTTTCTCCATTTAAACAAAAAGGAGAAACACTGTCTTGTTCATTTATTTGTTCTTTTTTCATAGTCTAAGAATACCTAGAAGCAACACAATGGCTGTCCAAATCCTCATGCCTTGAAATACTTTCAGGATGAGATACTAGAGAAAGTCTTGTATTGGAAATAGAATATTTTTAGAAGCCAGAAAAATCTTTGGAAGGTAAATGAGGATAATTCTGGGTGTTTGTTTACTTTAAGAAGAACACATTTAAGAAAAACTCACCTTTACAAAACTGTTATGATATACCATTATCATGGGTAGTTGAGCTTCAGCCAATTTCTTTCAGTTCTGCAACTTCCAGGCATGCATTAGGTGGCAGAAATTCCCACCTGTGTTGGCACCTGTTGTTCAACTATTTCAAGTGGCATCTCTCATGGATTTTTTGTTTACAGCTTCTTTAAAGGCAAGGCACTCTGAGCCCCACTTGATTTTGAAGAACATGTGACATCTTGCTGCAGTGACATCTCCAGCATCAGCGACGTTCACTCGTTCACTGTAAGATCAGAACTGTAGAAAACTGAGAATATTTGCAAAGTGCATTATGCTGTGGCTGAATACAATTCCAGTGTGTATTTATAAATTCAAGTAACAATGACCTTAGTTAATTTGGACCTCATTCTCACCTGCAATCTCCTTCATTTTTCCAAATGTAGGGTTTTGTGGCTATTGTTTAAACTGAGGCCATCATTGGTCAACAGAGGTTTGAACACCAACCAAAATATCACTAAATACAACTCTCTGCTAATTCTGAGCAGCTGCACCTGGCAGGTTCTTTACTGTGTTGGCCTGCTGTGATACACTGGCCTGAGAAGAATTCCATGAACAAGGAGTGAGTCTGCTCTTAGCACCAGGGAGGTTTTGGCAGCGGAGCCTGGCCGCTGCAGTGCGTAGCACCCTCTCGTGGGAGCTGGCCCTTCTCCTCTGCTCTCCTCACTCAGAGCGAATGCAATCGTCTCTTTCATTGCGAACCTGGAGGCTGATTTTTCAATGATAGCATGTCTAATTTCCAAAATCCATTATGGTGCACCTGCAGATGTCAGTATAGCCTAAAAAATATATACTTTAAAAAAGGGCTCCTAATTAGTGAAGGCTAAGCCATTCATACAAAGCTCATGACTTCACTCAAGACTTGGGGTTTCTGCAAGGGAAAAGGCTCCTACAGTAAGTGTCCGTGTGATTCAGTCCACAAAATCAAGACAGCTGAAAGGAGACGAAAGGGGCAGAGGCTGGAGAAAGTGGCTGGCACAGCACAGGTAGGAATGTGTTGGGCTTTTCAGTTTGTGCAGCAGTGGCTGTGGCTCTGGAAAATGCAGCCTTGACTTCACTTAGAGATGAAGCAGTTGCCCACCAGTGCGCCTAGAATTTCTCTTTTGGCTGTATTTCTAAAAGGAACACATGCTGAAATAGTGTTTCAGGACACTTTATTTGCTTTTAGAACCCATGCCCATCTGTTTCAGCCTGGGCCGTTAGCCCAATATAACATTTGCAGATAAAATATGGGCATTTTGCATCATCTTTGTGTGATTGCAGGAGGTTAAAAGTGTGCCTTTGGGTGACAAGCTGGAGCCTTTTTATTTCGTATGATTTCTGCCTTGGAGAAAAAGGCACTTGCAGAGGTCAGATTTCCTGCTACTTTCTGAATTTTTTAGAATAATAATGAAGATGGGATGGTTATTCTTAATTTGTCACTCATGAAGTTAATCCTCTGTGCTCAAGGACACTGACCACCTTGTGAGCTGATGTCTGGATATCACAAGTTCAATCCCAGTAGGGGCTATTTGCTCGAGAGTTGGACTTGGTGGTCCCTTCCAATTCAGAATATTCTGTGAGCACAGCAGCCTCCCTGCTGCCAGGGAGGACAGAGCACTTTGCAGGAGGGTTGTGGAGGCACATGCCGGCTTTCTCCTGCAGGCTCTGAGGTGGGCTGAGCTGAGTTAGCTCTGTAATGCAAAGCTATATGCATTAACATCATGATTTTGCAGCCTGTCCGAGGTAACCTTCCTTGGAACTGAGCAGCAGATGAATGCCAAACAGCTCGCCTATAAGGGACTTCACGCTAAGCCTTTTAGGAGCCTGGCTTATGGCAAATACCATGGGGATATAACACAGCAGCAAACAGCCTGTGCAAAGAGCTGGCACAACTCAAGCGTGGTGTCTCTGGAGATTACTCAGAGGAAAAGCAGCGTATCTGGCTGAGCCCATGCCTGAGCAAGAAAGTGCCTATATGCGCACGTGTCACTTTTCCTCTTCCCCCAAAACCAAGGGGGATTTTTTTTCTTGGATTTTTTTGTTGTTCTTGTTGTTTAAAGGTTGGAGGGTTGCAAAAATCGGTGTCATCTAGTGCCTCAATGCTGCCAGCAGCCTGCACACCAGCACGTGGCCTTTGTGCCCATGGAAATCAGTGCAGGGGTGTCTGGTAAAGGTTTGCCTCCTACATGAATGCCATCCTGTGCCAATTGCCTGGTTTTGGCTAAATAGGACCCCATGAAAATATGTGACTGACAGATGCCTGTATGTCCTATAGACAGGGTTTTGTCACGGGCCCTGGACTGAGTTCGCCTGAGGCTTTTTCCAGGACAGACATTGCAAGTACTTGGTCAGGGTCTAAAATTATGCCGGGACGTCTCTAGGCAGGTGCAAACACAGAACAAATGGGCCCACACAAACCTGGAAGAGTCCAGGAGAAGAAGACATGGGTGTGAGTTCTCTCCCGGGTGTGCGCTGTGGTGTTGCCCACGGTGTGATGCCCTGACAGAGGCGTGCCTGGGGAGGAGCGATGCTCCCAGGTGTGGGTGCTGTGCTGGCAGCCTGCACTGCACCACCATCTGCTCCAGCCTAGTGGAGCTCCATGTCTGTTTGTTGATTAGCTTATCCCCTTAATCTGTATGTTTTAATCCAATAAACCAGTACATGCAGGAGCCAAGTACAGCGGAGGAATGAAACAAAAGCTGTTTATTTTACCCAAAACAGTCACACCAAGTAGTTTAAAGCTGACAGTAAAACAGTAAACAACCGGTTTCTTTGGCTCTGAGAGTTTGCCCTAAGCCGAACAGAGCTAACAGAAGTCCTCCAAGACTGACTTTGTTTTCTGCTTTGGTCATCACCTGTTCAAAGGACAGAGAGAAAAACTTTGCAGCTCCTCCTGCTAACCTCTCTCCCCTGATGTGGGAGGATACCATCTCTTGCTGCCCTCAGACTGAGTTGAAAAATAAAGAAATGACTGGACAAACAAGAATCTGACTGAGTATGACTTGTCTTACTTGTCTTGTCTTGATCTAATTCAGATCTCCTGGGTTTGTATATAAATAATGTTGAGGTATACACCAGACCCAGGATATAGGTCAAGCCCTAGGTCTAGATAGAAAAGCAACCCCTCTTCTCCCTCCTAGGACCCATTGCATCACCAGTCAGACTGCTCTTTTCAAGAGTTTAGGAGGTTGTGACAAACTGGGGACCCACAGTATCTTTGTACCTGGGGTTGGGGCAGCAGAGGATGTCGGGGGAGGCTGAAACACCAGCTGCTTGGTGCTCTGAAAGGGTCATTTTCCCTCCCTGTAAGTGAAGCAGCCAGGGCTGCACCTGCAACAGAAGCAACAGGAGCCATCTCAAATTTATCCCTTAGGATACGCTGTGTCTGAATTGCCTGGTGACCTGTGGAGGGTGGCCAGTAGTACATGCCCAGAGGAGGAATGTGGTGGATCTGTCTGTGCTGTAAGTGCTCCTCATTCATTTCTACCTGTTATTCTCTGTATTTGGAATCTTCCTTGATGCCCTCAGTAGACTTCAGTTAAGTGACAGACCCTGAAACAGCCCTTTTTTTCTGCCAAGCGACACAAGTTAATGAACAGCAGTGGTGCTTAAAAGTCAAGTTTTGCTGGAAGTGCAACAAATTCAAGGCAAAAGGGTGTTGTGTGGCCTTGTGTTCCTAGGAAGGGTGTGCGATGCTGAGCTGCCTCACCCCATCTGCTCTCTGGCAGCTCTAGATCCTACAGCTCTCGCAGGCAAACCTTCAAGCAGCAGCGTTGCAGGCAGGCGAGAGCGAGAGTCCCAGCGGAGCACTTCCCGGCACGGGAAAAACGCGCCAAAGAGAAAGTTCTTACTGCAGCGCTTCCCTCCTGTTAGGTTTGCAAATAACAGATGTTTCCCTCTGACATTTCACAAAAACTTCTCTGTGAGGTTTTCATTGCTTTCCAGACACTTTCCAGTTAAAAGAAACTTATAAAACTGCCTACTGTTTAGCACCTGTTTAATATCAAGGCGAGTGGAAACTCACGAAGCCTGTGCTAGCGCTAAAGGGCCACTCTCTAAACGTGTCACTTCCAGTTTCAGCTCCTGCTGTTCTGTGAACCAGGACATGGTGGTATCTTTGATCTCAGAGGGGTGGGGGGAGCGTAGGGATGTGTGCAAATATGGAGATTTGCAGGAGCACAAATTTGCTGTAGTGAGTATTCTGGCTGTGCCCGTATGCACCTGTAGCAACAGTCAGTCAGACGTTTTGGAGAAGTTTCATAGCAGGTAACTATGGAATAACTTTACTAAGCCTTGTCACTCAAAACATGTTTACATCTTGAATGTATTGGCTTAAATACCATGAATGAAGTGGCTTCTTATTTCTTTAATGATATAAATATACAGCAAGTTAACTGGAAGGTTTTTGGCACGGCGAGCCTGCGAGTTTGTGGGTTATGCTGCAGGGTACAGAAAAGCACCATGTTTTCAACAAAGTACAGCACTGGCATAAGAGCAGAATGATGCTGTAATTGCTGTAGTCTGCTTTGTGCTCCACTTGTGCTTATTGACCCTTCCCATCTCCCTTTGGCTTCTGCCTCTTTCCTTCTTTGTAACCAGCTCTTGCCCATCGTGATCTCCTTCTATTGCTGCATCACGGGTAATAATTTCTCAGGCAAAACATCTGAAAGCCTTTCTTCAAAAACCTGGGCCTGAAGACAATTCTTTTGCATGAACATAGTTTCAAAAAGCACCAATATGTAGGAGAAGACTAAACTGTTCTTTGAACAGCCCTTTTCTTTGGGCATGTTCATTCTCTTTTGAAGGTGTTGAATCCACAACCCTATTACTCACATTCTCTCTCTTGCCCAATGTAATATTCTTTCCCAAGTGCGGATTTGTGTATGTGTAGTAGGCAGTTTGTGGTGTCAAATCATAATCAATGCAAATGTCATGGGTTTTGTATTGCCCTTGTGCTGACACTTAACTGTCTTTCTTTTATACATCAGCTGACAGGTGGAGGGATGCTCGGCGGAGGTCTCTTTAGCGAGTCGTTCTTCAGACTCTTCCGAAACACCTGGAAGAGGCAGCAAGAGAGTAACAAAGTCCCATGGCTCTCTGTATAAAACTTGTAGTGTTGGGGTTTTTGCAAATTCACCCCATGCCTAAATACATCAAGGCTTAAAATGCATCCAGGCTTTGCTGAGGTTCTCATTGAGCTCCAGTCTGCAAGCACCAGTGATGTCTTGCCCAGCTGGGAGCTGAAAAACTTGATCTGCTGCATACCTTCTCCCAAGGCTCTGAGAGAGTTCTCTGACAACCTGCCACATCTAGACATGGTAAGGTGAGCTAAGGATAGCTTAGGGTAAACTTCCATTTTCCTATTCCCTTATTTGGACTTACAGCACAGTCTTGACTTCATAAATGGCTTCCTTTGGCTTGGCAGATTGCTGTGAGCTGCACCATGCTGGGATGACATTTTAATATTAATCTCAGTGAAAGACCAATATAGGGCTTCATGTGTTTTCTGAGATGTTCCCAACATCTGTTAACAATTTGGGCATGAATGTTCATTTTGCTTTGTCAATGGTTACAGCCGCTATTCCAGTAGTCAATAAGCTTGTGATAGGAAGGGAGGAGGCTGGACACTCATCGCCTGCCAGCCACCAAAGAAGCAGTTGCAGAGTGGGTTTTATTGCCCTCTGCTCCTGCTTCTTCACAAGAACATAAAGCTGAAGTGCTCAAAACATTCTAGGCAGTGCAAGGCTTCCTCTGAACCTCAGGAAACACTGGAAGTGACCAAGCGCTGGCACAGTGTGCCCAGGGATGTGGTGGAGTCTCTGTCATTGGAGATATCCAAAAGCCCTCTGGACATGGTCCTGGGCAGCCTCCTCTAGGTGTCTCTGCTTGACCTCCAGAAGTCCCCTCCAATCTTATCTCTGCAGTGATTCCATGGTTCTGACTGTTTCCATCAGGGCAAAGTTCCAGAGACCCTACAGCCGCAGATGACAGGAGTGGTGGCACTGACTGCCCATTTGTCCCACAAGGCTCCTGTAGTGCTTCTGTGGCTCTTGAGCAACCTGCTGCTGGAGTTACAGCCCCGGCAGGAAAACCCGTGATGGCCACTGACATGGCTGGCATTTCCAGAGCAGCTCAAGTTACATGTGCCAGCCTGGGGTCAGACACAGGGCGGACGCTCAGGAATGTCCCTCTGGGTCTGTGTGTTTTGGTGCAGCCTGTAATTTTTTGTTCCTTTCTAATTTTTGTAACGTGAAGAAGCAAACATGGAAAATCTTGTTTCAATGCCCAGTTTGTTATAAAAGATCAGGAATGTCAAGGCTGTGTAGCTGTAGTTGTTTGGAGAGCTGTTAACGGCCTGGAGGAATCCGTGCTGGGTTAGAGGTTTGTCCTGCTCCTTCTTAAAGCTTTTCCTTCTGCGAACTGCTGGAATTAATAGAGAAAAATAGGAAAGGAGCTTTATTAACAAGAAGCACTACAGGGTAATTTTTCCTTTGTAGACTTTGTATAAGCACCTTTTTGTTAGTTGTATGGCATTTCTTCATGTGGCTCATGGGCATTCCTCCACCTGGCCCGGGTGGCTCCCTCTGGCCACCTGACACTCGGGGACTGTGGCCCCACCATCCACCTTCCACTGGCTCCGCTCGGCATGCGTGTGCCTGACAGTTCAGATAGTGGCTTTGGCAGAATTTTGTGCCTTCTGACCCCTTGTTGGACACCAGTTTCTGCAGCAGCCGTGGTCTCGGTAAGCTCTAAGCACACCAGAGTGTCCTCCCTCACATGGGTGAGCTGCGGCTGTACTCACAGTCCATGCCATCCTCTATCCTCCCATCCCCAATGCATGAGTTGCAGGGTGGAGAGTCTGGGGATTTTTTACCAAGTTGGCTTATCTGCAGAAAAATTCTGAGTTGCTCTCTCATCCTGCCTTGGAGATGAATTTGTTTCTTGGTGTGGGTATTTTTGTCTTGTTTTCATTTTTTTATAGCCTCGTTACTTTTACTCCTTGCTTTACTTTTACAAAGGCATTTGCTGAGCCTGGTTTCCAGACGGCTCGAGGGGAGAAACTCCTGCAGATGCCGTCTCTCACCCAGCATTCCCCACCCTGAGCTTTAGCCTGATGGGCTTATCTCCTTTTTACCCTGCGTCCTGGTAATGTAATATTATAGACAACCCATGACAGAGCCCAGCCAAGATGAGCTCATGCCAATTACACAAGCTTTTTCTATAAAGACATCATCTTGCTCT
Organism: Mohoua ochrocephala; assembly: GCA_013398855.1. Classification (NCBI taxonomy): domain Eukaryota; kingdom Metazoa; phylum Chordata; class Aves; order Passeriformes; family Acanthizidae; genus Mohoua; species Mohoua ochrocephala. Next base: position 254,195 of record VZTA01023060.1, on the reverse strand, counting down.
TTTAAGCAACTCTGTTATTTGAACTAGTGTGTAAATCTTGGCAATGCAGTGCAGAGTCATAAATAATTAAACAATTCTTTTGACAAGCAATAAAGACATACCTTTGACATTTTTGGTTATATGAACATGTTTCTTGTAAAAGCTTTATTTTGCATGCTTTAAATACAGTGAATATTAATTTCTCCAATGGCTCCATTACAGTGGGAATCTTCATCTTGTTTATCTGCACAGCTTCAAGTAGGGTCATTGAGCCAAGAAATGAGTTAAAGGGACCTCTAAAATTAAGGTTGCTAAAACAACTTTGATTTGGTCCTTTGCCCCACAGTGTTTGTGCCCCACAAGGGGAGGTGTGGAAAGCTCAGCTGGCATCTCATGGCCCCTCAGCGGGAGCATGTGCAGTGCAAAGATATTTTAGCTGGCAAACTCCAGCTGGAACTTATTGCCCATGCGCAGTCTGAAAGTTTTCACAGACTCAAAAATTGGCCAAATTTGGTCAAGCTGCATGGAAATTACAAAATCTCATCACTAACATGAGACCTCTCAGCAAGTGTCTAAATTTCTGCTTTGAACAATAGCTGTGCTAAGGCTCTCCAGTGAAGGTCTGTCACCTCAGGGTCTTCCCCTGAGCTCCTTCTGAGGTTTCTCTGAGCAGGTTTTCTGACAGTGCCTCTCAAAGACAACAAACCAAAGTAGAAATCCCACGTAGCAAACCTTGTCAAACTTTTCTGCTTTTGAGGGGTTTATAATCCACTGGAAAAGGGTCTTGTATTAAAGAACTTTGGATGCCTAAAGTGTTCATAATTATAAATGCTGAAATGCCTTGGGGAAGGGGTGGAGGGAGGTGAGTGATTCTTGCTGAATGATGGGAAACATAAAATGTAAAGTGAGGAAAAAGAAATGGAAGGAGATAGAGAAAAGAGAGAATTATTAGCAGGATCTAGAGGTAAAGGCAAATTGTAGCCTTTACAATGTAGGAGAAAACCCCAAATGCCTGCCAATGGTTGAACTAGGATGAAACACCCCTAAGCACCTTGCCTAATCATGTCCTGCTCCCAGGTCATGGAAACTCACAGCTAGTGCCGGGTACTGTGACCTTAAAGCAGCATTTACTTCCCCGGTGCAAAGCTGTTCTAAAGTCCTGTGTGTAAGCAGAAGCTGCTTTCAACCACCTTCTAACCAGAGAGCTGCTCCTTGCTCCAAGCTGGATTCTTCCTCTGTGAGGCTGAGCTGGGTTGCAGAGGAATCGCTCTGTGGGTGAGGCTTGAACATGCTTCACAAGCATTGTCTGTGCCTCTGGCACACTCTTTTTTCCTCCCTTGCTCGCTTGGCTTGTCGTATCCAACAGCACACCGGTCTCGTTTCCTCTTCTTCCCCTCCCTGCCAGCTGCTGTTGTTTTGGTGTGTCATCCAACACCCACGTGAGGACTGGTGGAAGGTGGTGGTGCTGTGCTGACCGGAGCAGAGGGAGCTACACAAACAAAACACTTTCTGCCTGAAAGAGTCTGACCAGCGCTAGTCAAGCCAGTGCTTGTCCCCGTCCCACACTGAAAACTCATCTGCTTGGTTCTGTGCAGGGTCTGGGTGTCACCAGAGATCTCTGTTAGGGGTTAAGAAGAGGTCCAGGAGCTCATGGCAGCTGCAGGGAGAGGCAGCATGAGCCTCAAGTGATCCTTTTGGAACAGGATGCAGCATCTAACTGAGATGCTTCCCTCTGTGAACCACTTCATAGTGCTGATCTGTGCTGACTCACAGAGCTGAGGCTGTACCTTATTTCAAGCTGCTCTGCTCTCTTAGGCTGCCTTTCAAATATCTTTCCTGCAAAGATGAAAGATGCTAAGAAGTAGGTCTTACAGCTGCTTCTCAGACTCCACTATCGCTTATATATTAATCCAATAACATGTAAAATGATAGACAGGAGTTCTCAGGAGATGTCACACAAAGTGTTCATTTTAAAACAAGCAAAAACCAGTCCAGTTTTCAACATGAAACTGTTATAACTCACAGCACCTCTGTCCCGTACCAAAAGGCCTAACTTTGGGGGAGATTTAAGACCAAAGAGTGTTTAAATACAAAGAGGTTAGAGGTACAAAACGTAGATCCATTCTGCATGGCCACCTGGACCTGGGATCCAGGCTTGGAAGGGATGGAAATCTCAGAAGTGGGTAGCTGCACAGACTTCGTGATCATGAAGATGCTTTCTTCCTTTCTGACTTTTGGGGCCTATGAAGCATACACGAATTTTTAAATAAAGCTTTGGAGCCTACACACCTTTTTATTAGCAAACCAGTTGGGATGAGTGGTGGTTGTTTACGACCTTGATGAATCTGTGCCTCAAGACAGGAGGACTGAATGTGAAGTTTAATGAAGATTTGCAGAGGACTTTCTGCTCCCACCCCCCCCAAGCTGCTGGTACAACATTGGAGGGAGGTCGAGGCCTTGCTGCTGAGCGCAGATGGTGGAGGTGCAGAGGGTAGCACCCATCTGGGAGCAGCATCAGCAGCAACAACACACTCAAAATCATCCGCATGGGGCTGTAAATGTGTTAACATCAGCACCCAGGCTGTGGACAAGGTAGCCAGTCCAACACAAACCTTTTGGCACCAGCCAAGGGCAACTTCTAAAAAAGAAGGTATTGTCTGCACACTGCTTTTATGCACTTACACATCATCATGTGCCAAAAGGAGAAACGGGAGAATTTTTAAAACATTCTCTACTTTCTGTGTTTGCTCTGGGAATAGATAAATATTTCACATTAACTATGTTCGTCTGCCACTTTTTGTCGTGAGAGCACTATCTCCGAATTGTAGAGCCTGTGAATTATAGTGGTAAACGCTGTATTGCTTTGACCTTTCGAAATGTCTCCAGCATGACTGGCTGCCTGTCCTCCCCTTCCCCCAGAGGTCAGGCAGGTTGTAAATATAGGCGAAATGGAATAGCCAGATAATCAAATTGAACCTATTTCACTGCAGTGCGGTGCAATCACAGCACAGTGAAATTCCATCAGCGTCGGAGGCTGCATTTCGAGTGCCACGGAAATCGCTTTGTAACTGTCCACACAACCTGAGGAGCAGGGCTTGTCGTCTGCCACAGTGTGGGCTCTGCATTTTTAAGCCTCCTTTAGCAGAGAAAAAAAGAAATCCCAAAGCTGCATAAAAAAAGGGTAAGGAATAGGCTGACATTTAAAAAAACCACATCATCTGAAAAAAATTACCTTGACATATAGGATGATTGATAAGTTATATTTGCCTTGTTGGTTGGTTGCTTTTCTTTTTTTTTCTTTTAAAGACTCTAAAATGATTCCTCTGCTCCAGAGCAGATAACAGGATTGCCTGCTGCATCACCTGAGTGTGCCTTCTTCAAAGAATAAGTACTTTAGTCATTATATTGCAACAGCATTGAAGTACCGTGCATAAGCAGTGATACAAAGAGCACCATAACTCTTGTTATTCATGAGGATGAAATTTAGGAGCAATGTCCCTTGACCGAGCAAGACAAAAACCTGGAAGTTGAAATCTGTATGGATTTTTTTTTTTTGGTAGTAGGAGCCAAGCACAGCGCTATGCTTCTGTTTCTTGCAAGCCCAGAGATGCTAGCAGTGGGGTAGCAGGGCATAATTAATGTTTACTTACAATCAGCATCTTTCTGTGCCAGCAATCATGGCAGACTGAAACTAAGCAGGGGAACCAGAAACCCTGCTGCTTTCAGCTGTCTGGAACAATAATTACACAGTGCCACGGCACCTCTGGGAGTCTGGCACCATTTATCCTCCCCGACTCTCGGCGTTGGTTACCTGCCACAGAGCAATCCCCAAAGCAACCAATCCTCAACATCATTTTCATACAAAAGGTGGAGAGAATGATAATGGCTATGCTATTGCTCTGCCTTCAGAAACCCGGACTGATGGCTTAATTGAGGTTAAAATAAGCTCCAATCAGAGAGGTAAAAACTTAACAGGGCTACTTAATCTTATATAAATACAAGAGAGATACAAGTGCATGAGGAGAGAATAATAACTGACTCTGGTGAGGTTTCTATGGAGAATAATCATTAGCCAAGCAGTGAACAGATTGGACTGGGAACAGGCTATTTAGCATTCATGCCCCGGTGGTAAAGGCTTTGAGCTGGAGCCTAATTTGAATTTTAGGGTTGGGTTTGAAAAGAAAAGAAAAAAAAAACCACCCTGTCTGGAGCAAAACAGGCACCAACCTAATTTTTGCCCTAAACTGGTGCCAAAGAAATTCAACTGACTTTTGCTCTGTCACCTAAGTGCAGATTGTCTAATGCGAGAGAGAAGTAATTGCGGGGCACGAAGGCATTCAGTTGTCTCAGGAGCAGGGTTTTGCCCTGCCCAGGGCAGTGTCCTCAGCCCCGTTTGTACCTCCCCCCTCTCCTCACACTCTTTGTAAGGCTGAGCAGGCAGCCCAGCCTGCCTGCTCTTCAGCAGCAGCCCTGGGAATGCTACCAAAAAAAAAAAAAAAAAAAAAAAAAGAGGGTTTGTTTTTTTCTTTACATTTTCATGCTCAGAACTAATTCCCTTTTTAGAGCTTGAAATTAAAATACTTATTCTTTCACAAATCACTGGAAAGGTTTGGCAAAACTCAGATGTTTTTATTTTTCAGGCTTGTAGATTGTTGCTTATCTGTTTTGGTAAGTTAAATTAGATGTTAGATTTCAGAAGTATTTGAAAACACTTCTTTCATGCAATGGCCCTTCAAATAGGAGCTATAATTTCAATCCTTTTCTGCTCTTTTTTTTTTTTTTTTATTACCAGCTGCTTGCAAGAGTAGTTTCTGTTACGATTGCTTTCTTTTATACAGGCTATGTGAAAAAATGCAATAACTAGCTGGAGATGTGCAGATCCTGCCAAAGTACAGTTTCTGGGCTCTGTTTTCCTTAGTGTGTATCCCAGAGATGAAGTGATGCCTTTCCCAACCAGCAGCTCAGCTGACACAATCCCACACCAGCTGCAGCAGGATCTAGCCTCTAGATCTGTAGCTGGAGACAGATGAAGTTGGAAGCACGTATGATACTGGTGATTGTATGTCAGAGTTTGTTTATTTTAATGTAACTCAAGATCCAGTCTCTCCTGTTACTTTTTACTTAGTATTTAGTAAAGCATATCTTGTTATTATATAATTTCAAAAACATGTTGCATACACCGTGATAGAATCTGTGGTTTGCTAGGGGCTTCTTCTGTTTACTTCCTGGCTTTGCTTTTACCTCCCCCTTTTCCCCATCTTAGCTGGAAGTCCTTCAGCTTATGCCCATCGAGAGATAAAAATAAACTGTAGGCTGCAGCTCGGTGGAGCTGGATGCTCCATTACTGTTGCGAAGTACAAGAGTCCTCAGGAAAGCAATGAAAAATTACCCCTCTCCAGGCAGTGAAAAATGTCAGGAGCCTCATGGCCTCCGAGGCCTTAGCGGGGAATAATTATGCTGTGAACAGATTGCTCCGTGCCAGAGACCTTGCGGCGCTCTCAAAGGGAAGACTGTGAGACCCCTTCTAAAGGGAGATCAGAGCCCTCACATGGCACTTTTTGGGAGAAAGCAGGTGAGGATAAAAACACCATATTCCCAGACTGGCCGCCTTCATTGAGGTGAGTGGTCCCGTGCCTTCCGAGGCTACTTACGACCAGGAAAATAAAGGACAAATATGATCCAACAGATAATTGGGTGTGTATTTTTAACAAACTGAAATGCGACCTTCATTCTGCCAGTAGCCAACCGCTGGACAGTAAAACAAACAGAAAAGGAGTGTGAGGTCTCAGGCAAGTAGAAAACTTGGCCTGGAAATTTTCCTGGAATACCCACTTGCCCCTGCGCTTGTAAGCATTTGCTGCCCTCCCCAGGGCACTCTGCAGTCAGAGAATCCAGCCCACCCTGGCCCAGGCTGTGGCTCCTGCTCGTGCCCACCATGGTGAGGGCCAACCCAGAACTTTGCCCTGGTCGTTGTGCCTGGAGCTGGGGCCCTCCTGCCCACGGGGAGCTGCGGCCAGTGTCCGACTCAAGGAGCAGGATGAGACCAGGGGAGCTTTGCAGCCTGGTGGCATTCGTGAGTGTGCTCTGCAGAGGAGACATAATGAGGACGATGACCAGGACCAAGGATGACCGATGTGATCAGGTCAAGGCAATTCTGAAGCGATTTGTGCTTAATGGGTAACAGAGGCCAGAATTTGTTAGATATTTCACCTCCCTAAGAAAGGGTCTGACAGAGCTGAGTTCATTATCCTGGGGAAAGGTGACAGTGCTGTTCTGCCAGATTGAACAGGAGCAGGGTTAAGGTTGCAAAAAGAGGGCTAGAGTCCTCCTAATTGTGTCTTCCCTCTCTTTTCAGTCCTTTAACTATAAAATGTGTTTGTGCAAGACTGTGAGATGCTGCTGGTCAGCTTGGTGGGGAGCAGAGCCTTGGGGGAGGGCAACGACTTTGCCCAGGATTTGTTTGCAGGGCAGGTGGGAGGGGGCCCAGATGGTGGGATCAAAGGAGCAGTAACTCAGTCACTATGACTGCACCATCTGCTCTGCCCTGGGTTATAATTTCCAGCTCTTCCAACTTCACCCAGGATTTTGTGACTTGTTTGGGGACCACTTTATGTGACTAAAAAGGGAAATGAAGGCTTTGCTTCGCAGACCTTGAAGTTTCTGTCAGGAAGAGGATTGGGCCATGTCTTCCACACAGCAATGCACTGTGGGGAAATCATTACTAGACCCCAAACCACCACTGAATGGCTTTACAGGGTTTAAACTGAAGGCTTTTCATGGGTTCGTGTAAAGGACAGGAAGTTTAGCTTTGCCATGTTCTGGTGTTGCAGGTGTAGTGCTGATCACCAGCTCGTGTAAAATAGTAATAAATAGCACCTCTGTATGTGCTTTTAATTTGTCGGCCAAATCCGCTACACTAAGCCAAATGTGCTAGTACCTTATTTTTATTTTAATCTTTGTTCTGAATGTTCAGAGCCCTAATTTTTTGTACATAATTATAAGATGCTGAGACCCTCTACAAAGTTAAATAGTTCATTGTCACAACAAGCTTCGTCTTCAAAATAATAATCAAGCTAAATGCGTTTGGTGTTTCTGTGTCCAAAACCTCTTCCAGCTGCCACAGAGTAGCTATGGTCCTTCAATGTTGGCTTTCATGCCATGAGCAGAAAGATAATTCCAACTTCTCCTCGTGTCTCCAGTGCACAGCTGGTGGGGCAGCTCTTGCCCAGACGACCTGACTCACAGAAGCTACAGGGCAGGGCAGGACAACGTGGCAGCTGTCATGGTTACCATGGTGGGAGACACAGAGGGAAGGGTACTGAGAGGAGGAGGGAAGGGGAACCCCAGTGTCTTCCCCATTTTGTGGCCGTGGCCCTGGCCCTGTCCAGGATGTTTGTGAGGCTTTGCGACACGTTCTAGGGAGACACCAACAGGTTGTGCCAGGGCTGCTGCTTTGGTGACAGCTCCTGAAAGCCATTCTTCTCTCTCCAAAGTCTTTGGGGGTCAGTGTGGTCCCTTTGCAATGCCCTGGTGACAGCGAGGGAGGCAGTTTGCCGATGCTGCTTCAGGATCCATCACCCTTGCCCACGGCCCAGACCATGGAGCGGCACTTTCTACCAGTGCTCTGGTCTCTGGTGCTTCAGAAAGGCTTTATTCCCAAGGATAACAAGAGTTGAGTTACCTACCTGAATGCTGACATCACCTAAATGTGTTGTTCTGGAAAGGAGTCAGAGTAAACAGCTCCTGTGCCCAGACCCAGTGCAGCTGCCCATGATGGTTTTCACTTTCCTCCCTGATAAGTAATGCCAGTTCTCATTGCCAACACTTCTGAGTAGATGTGTAAATTTTGGAGCACTTTGATATATCAGCTGTTAATGGGAGCTTTTGCTCCTCCCAAGGACGTGTCCCTACAGATGTCAAGCAGAGTGATTTGCACATCAGCAGGGCTGGGGGTGCTGCCATGGGTGATGAGACAGGTTTGCTCAGCTGAGCAGTGTTCCTTTAGGACAAAAACGGGAAGGAAGCCTTTGGCCAGAAGAAGTGCTTTCATTTGATATAGACATTGAATGGCCAAGTAGGAAAAAGGAAGCTGAAGGCTAAAGGGGAGGTACTGCCAATTCCATTCACAGATTCTATAAAACCCGAGAGGACCGCTGCAATGATGATGCCTGGCCTGCAACATGCCATGAGCCTTAGATCACGACCTGGCAAATGAGAAAGGCAGCAGGAAGGAAGGAAAGGCTCTAGTCCCCCTTGTACAGCATGACCAGCACTTCTGCCGTCTGAGACTGATGCTGGCAGAGTGGAGTTTGCCATGCCACCAGCAGCAGCACTCAACATTTCGTTGTGCTGCATCCTGCCCTCACGTGCTCAGGCTTTCTTTTCATCTCAGGGATGCAAAGAAAGCCCAGAACACATTAGGACAACCACCTGGGGAGTCAGTTATGATTTTTAAAAGCTAATGATGCCGCCCACTGTTCAATGTTTATAATAAACTGTCTTCTCCCCCTCTTAACTAAATTGTGTATATACAGGGTAAGAAGCTGTACCCAAGGGCCCTGAGCACTTGGCTTGCTGCACAGAGCTGCTGTATAAATAGGAAAAGTGGACAGAAAGTTATTAGTTTTCATGCATTTGAATGGGACAGGCTGGGAAGCCTGGGCGAAAGAAAGCAACAAGCATGATCCTGGCCTACAGCTGCAGTGTTTTAATGCAGACCTGAAGATTGTGCAGTCCTCCTGGCAGCTGGCTCACAGCTCAGCCTGCACAAGCGATGCGGATGGGGATTCAGAGGTTGCATGGAAACACATTGCTCTCCTTCGGTCCTGTGCCAAATGTAATACCTAATTGCTCAGCCTACGTACATTTCTGCAGCACAGGAGAAGAACGGGCACTCTGCGACACGGAGCAGCACACGGCCTGCTTTAACTATTACCTGGAAAGGAACATTTTTTTAATTCTCTAGTCCATGCTTTTACGCTGATGACTGCTTTGTGATGAAGTGTCTATGGCTGAGTGGCCCGTGCCTCAGCCTCCGCCAGGGAAGCAGTGCTCTGGGCAGAGCACAGCACATTCCAGCCCCCAGGCTCCAGACTGTTGTACAAATAAGGAAGCAAAAGGTCCAAACTGGATTAGAGCAGGACTAGCATAGCAGTGAGAACAGCACTTCAGCTCTGAAGCAGCTTTTTCATAGCGGGAAATACGGTGGCACCCTTCATCCTGCCAGAGGAGAGGCGTTACCTTTTGCACAACCATGTCTCGGTTTTTCTTCACAGAAGGCGGCAGTGAAGTTGAGCAGGTCCCACGTGTGGGTTGGCAGAGGCCTTGTCAAGGCCAGCACACGCAGAAGAGGCACCTGGTCACTCACGCTGGGGGAGAGCATCCCTGCAGCAGGCAGGTGAGCCTGGTGTCAGCGCTGTGAGGGTCAAGTGCCTGCAGCCCAAGCACTGCCCAGCCCAGGCTGACGGGAGAGTTTTCTTGGAAAAGGTGATTTTTCAGTTCTGTTTCTAGGTTAGTTACCTCCTTTACTGGAACAACCAACTAGTCAGGACACTTGCATGCAGGAAGCCACCAAGCCACCACCAGCTCAGCATCACCCTCTTAGTAAAGGCAGAGAGCACTGGCACATCAGTGGCCAGGAAACACTGCCAGTGGTTTGATTCCACTTATTTGGCTGCGGCACTTGACGAACTAGACAGGCTGATCAATGCCTGATATAAGAAATGACAGCTTTTAATTACAGGATTTAATTTTTTAGAGGACAGCTGTTTCTTTCACACTGTGAATTAACAAGCTCTTCTGAACAGATTTGTACTGTGCATGAAGATCTAAACTAGTTGTGAAGATAGTTTAGCTTGGAGCTTTTTTTTTTTTTTTTGTCATACTCCCACTTTTGAGCTTCATGTCTTCGTTTCTTCTGGTGTGATGAGGTCGTAGCAGACAGGACCACCTGTGCTTCTCCGGATCTGGTGCCACAAGGGTTGGATCTTGGATGGGGCCCTCAGTGCCACCAGAATAACACTGCCAAACTGAGAACAAGTTTATTTTTGTATTGCACAGATGCTGGTTGAAGGGACATATTTCTTCACACTCATTAGCACTCAGGGGTTTGTGTCCAGGGAAGTTAGCCACAAGTGCATCCCTGAGGAGCTGACACATAGAAGCCACTCCAGAAAAGGTACAGAAACTGCTGTTTTGCAATGTTACTTAACTCCTGTTTGCAGAGCAAATTACCCCTAAAAAACGTAGCCGGGCCTTCATCTGTATTGTAAGACATGCAAAGAAAGAAAAAGAGAAAATATAAAGCTACTCCAACCCACACTCTTGGCAGCCTGGCTCTGTCCCAGGTCTCTGGCCTGGATTCCTGCAGTTGCAAGTGAATGTTTCTTTGCTATCCTGCTTGTCCATCACACCTGCTTTGCCCGTTGCCTTCAGTGTTTTGCATTTACTTATTCCCACACGAAGGATCTCTCTCTCCTTCCCCAGCCAGCTATATTTTAGTGTAATAAGCTGCAAGATGAGATTCTATGAGAAATAAAACCGACACTGTACCTGCTTGTTCCACTTCGCAGTTCTGAGTTTGCTGAATGCAACACAGATTTCTTTTATTTTTTTAAAGTAGCAGCTGAGTACCTTAACAAACTCGAATCTGTTTGGGGAAGTTGTAGGAAACTAATATTAGAGCTGCCATTTAATTCTCAAGGCAATAAAAAGGACTGAGAGGCCAAGTCGCCCCTGAATGTCTTTCATGTTGGTTTGTTACACAGTGTGAGCTTGTTTTACAAGTGCTCTGTTTACAAGAATGCTGGGGGAGCTGGAGAGGGGGGGAATGTTCATTTAAGTCCCACATTCACATAGGGCTACTTTTGTAAAGGCCTGATCCAGTCCTACCAGCTGCTTGCCCACAAAACTTCACAATTGTGGAGGCTAATTAAGATTCTTCAGAGGAGCTCTCCTCTCCCCAGCGGCTGCAGGCGGCCTCATCAGACATGCTGTCCCTCCCCCTGGGCCCGGCAGAATGCCCTACTGTGCCTGGGTTACGTTATGGCTTATGAATTAACCAATTGATTCTGAAAATATCACTACTTTAGGGCTAAATAAAGCTGTTTCCTTTAAGGGGAAAAAAGTCAGGGCTCGGCCTAGGAATAAACTGATGCTGTATTACCTATAAACTCCCCTCTCTCTCATGCTGCAAGGCGAGGATTCGCTTGCCAGGATACAATGGGTTGAATACAAAGGGAATTTATTATGGATCTCTGTGAAGATGGGGAAGAAAGCCTGAGCCTGGGCTGTAAGCACGACCTAACCATTTGCAAGTAAATAAAGCTTCCTGCATGCAACTCCGACTTAAACAATTAATTTTTAATTTTTAAAATTTACATGAAATGATTGCATATTTGCCTTGTCTTTTTCGTGTCCACTTCTCTCTCTAGCTTCAAAGTGAAGAAACCCGTAACTGGTACAGATCAAGCATGGCTGAAAGTTGCTTGGTACCACCGCTGTGCAGCTGAGCTACAGAGCTGAACACAGCTCTAGGGCTGGAGCAAAAATTTCAGCTGGCACCAATACACAATGTTGGACCTCCAGTATCTTTTGAGTGGTTATGGCCCCAAAAAATTTATATTCAGGCTTTAAATTGACTTTAAACCAGAACCGAATCTGACATAGAGCCTAAACTGATGAATATATAAAATTAACTAGTTTCATCTAATACACAGAGCTTTCCCCTGGTGTGTTTGTGCAGAGCTCTCATTTTGATTACTTAAAAGAAAGCTACCTGCTGGAACAAGACAAGATCTTTCAAGCACTGAAGAAACCCAGTGTGGTGACATATACAGTTTCAAGTTGGTCACAACAAATGTACCACCAGCTTGGACTTCATCCTCTTCCTGAATGTCTCAAGTGTTTGCCTACACCTCTTTTAATTAAAAAGAATTCTCTCCCCTCCCCAAACTAAAAATCAGAATATTAAGACAACTCCACTGCACAAAACCATACTAGATATTGTAATAACAAAATGCTTTATTTTGGGGGAATACAAGGAAAAGTGTGACATCCTCATTATCAAATTGCTTTAAAAAGGCATTCTTCCTTTGAAAAAGGTAACACTCGCAACAAAAGGTGACCGGTGAACAAGCCCTCTCATGTAGCAGCAGGAATTCTTTCTTATTTTACAGCCAAAGGCAGGGTTTGAATAACGTACAGCCACAGATTCCAACTTTGTTGATATTCTCTAGTAGGTTAGGGCACAGGCTCAGCACTGCTTGGCGTGGCAGCCCAGAGGGAGGCTGACACCACCAACACGGGGCTTTCGCAGTTCTCACCCAGGTCGCTTTGCAACAAACCACAAGACTTCACCATTACCACAAGAAGACACTAAGAAAGCCACAAGGTTACTAATCTTCTCGCTTATCTCCAAAAACTTTTCATGCAAGCCCTATGCTCGTGAAATTCTCGTACCATAGTCTGGTTACAGCTCAGTGTGTCAGCACACATCCCCTCTGCTGTCAGCCAGGGCTGTGTGTGAGAGGGACACAGCAGACCTAAGGCCACTGACAGACAATCCCTTCCTCACCCTGTTTCCTGTACAGTGGGGTCCAAGCTGAGATGTGTTTTAAAGACTGCAAATTTATATCCATAAATTACTTCTGCCCTCTCTGAACCTTACGTTAGAATTCAAGTTGTTAAAGAAGGGGACTGGGAAGTTCCTAAAATTGTCAGGTTATAAAGCAGGCATTCATATTTCAGTCCAGTGTGACAACTCTTTGTCACAAGTGGTATCCATCCATGCTAAGGGGTAAGATACATTGGTCTTGTTTAAAGGGAGTTCGTGTTGTCTGAAGAGGGTATGGTAAACTCTAAAAGAACTATTGGTTTTCTTTATTCAGGTTAGACATAACAAATATGTCAGATACAGCAGTTAGTCTAGAAAAATACATTTAAAAAAATCTTCAGCAGACCATGCTCCCTGTAACAAAATCTTTCAAAACCAATTTTACAAATTATTCTACATTAATGTAAAAAGAAAATCTTAAATTTAGCATTGTGGATTCCATCAAACATCTATCTATCTATCAAAACATGACTTTCACTATTTGTAGATGTTAGAATTCATAATACATTTTTCTAATGTATCCTGTACATATTAAATAACCTAAAAGGCTCTTCTTGTAGTGCATTAACAATTTAGCAAGCACACTCAGTATTTCTCCAGTACCATTTGCATTACAGTTATTTGCCCGCAAATGTAATTAACATCTAAAAGTGCACACAGTTAGATCTCCCTCCCTCCCCGTAACCTGTTTCCCTGCTGAAACCCAGACATCCACTGGAAACATTATGCTACTGTAGCTAATCTACCCATGATTAGAAATGTGTGACTAAAGTGTTCTTAAACTATACAGGAACTGAATTATATACAGGAATCAAAAGGACAGCCTGTATTTACATCAAGAATGAACTTCCACTAGCACAGCATTATACCAGGAACTCAATACAGTGTTACAGTTGGTATTTACTTAGGACTTTAGCTTTAGATCAGTATAACACAAAACTTAGCTCAGGACGTACCCTGAAAAAATGAACATGTTTATTAAATATTACTTCTGTTATGCCACAAGACAAATATCCACTGCTGGATATTCTTACAAGTTCAGTGTTTGAAATAGTGTAATAGTGTGCCGCTCTGTGAAGCAGCAAAGAACTTCCAGAGAGGTTGCTGGGGAAAAAAAAGAAAGAAAGAAAGAAAGAAGTAAAAAAAAAAAAAAAAGAACCAACAACAGAAAAACAGGAGAAAAAGAAGAAAAAAGGGCAGCAGATATCAAGTGAAGAATTAGATTTGAATAACTAAACCAAACTGTTAGCGTAAGTCTAAGACAGTCACTGCATGCAGAAACCCCTTGGAAAAGTGTCTCACAGATCTGAGAAGGTTGTAATAAACAAGCTTAAGATGTAACTTCACTGAATTTTTCCATGCCAGGAAAAATGGTAGGACTTTTCCCCATCAAATGGAAGAATTCTGAGATTAAATTCCAGATTATCCAGTTTGAGATTATTAGTTTTACTCTCCGAGAAATCCAGTGTATGAACCTATATTACATTTTTCCAATGACACTTTAAAAAGGCAAACTATAAACTTTTCAATTCACTTTTTACATTGAACTTTTTGAAGAAATCTGAAGTGTTGCCTTTAATTTGCATTAAAGTGGTCAAACATTTCTCCTGTTTCTCCCCTCCCCAAAAGTGCAAAAAAACAAGTTGCTGCTTGGTCCACAAACATAAAACATCATATACAGAAAGAGGTTTTCCTTCTGATGGTGTACTGCTGCCAACCCATCACTTCCAGTTTCTTCTCCAAGAAAAATGTCAGCGTCCAAAGATGGAATTCAATTCCAGTAGAATTAACTCTACAATCTGATTCTGGTATACTGTGTGGACTGCTATGTTACCAGTCTCTTTCTCTGGTTTTAACAAGGTTGGACCAAAAACTATTGCTATACTTTGATAGGTCATTCGGTTCTTTTCTCCATTTTCTACAACTCTGAAAGAGAAAAAAATACACAAACAGAAACTTATCAGTGTTAGAGCAACAGGATGGCAGAAAAAGACACAGTCCAAAGCAAATGGCTATTCAGAGTATTTCTTTAATGAGTAGTCTGGCTTTTAGGACATACAGCTGCTGTAATTCCTCTCGCTATGAAAAAAGTTTTGTTTTGAAACGTCATTCTTGGTCCTCTCACAGTCCCTCAAAAGGACTTGGCAGTAAACATCACAACTATGAAACAAACGGTCTCAAGTCTGGTGCTCTGCAAGCTCATATCCAAACAGACTGATACATTGCTTTTATCAAGTCCAATATAGGGAAAAAAATGCAGTGAGAACAGTCACTTGGTACTTTTAATTGTATTCTTTATCTTTAAGAGAGGGTCAGCAACACAAAGCCTTTCCTTCTATCTGTTACTTACCTTTTCAGGTGTCTAAAGAGTACCTGCATCGTGTCCTGATTTGGTTTTGGCAACTGTTTGATTAAATCTTTAACAGCAAGGACACGCTGCCTCGGTTCTTGCTCTGCAAAAGGGTGAGGTTGAGAAACAAAAATTCAGTATTTTTGTTTAAAACTTTAACAAAAAATTGAAGAGGCGGGGAACGAAAGCCACGGTTTGCAGTGCTAATCCGAGATAGGACACTGCCACCTGCCGGCCGGCCCCGGCATTACGGACAGGACACTCCGGACAAGCCACCCCCTTCAAAACCAAAACATTCTTTTCATGCCCAAAATAATTTTAAAGATTGTGCAGGACTTATCCAAACACCATAGGCAAGTTCTCCACACTTACTAATTGCATTGACAAAATCATTGAAATGGTTGTAAGTGAACAGCGGCTCTGGCAATTCTCTGAAGAACATTTTTAGAGCTCCTGTGATGACATGTATATCTTCCCATTTACTGTCCTTCAAGTCCAGCTTCTCATCTGAGAGACAAAAATAAATAATTAACCATCATATTCCAACTATAAAAGCTTTTTTTTTTCATTAACTCAACTATTCTTCTGTACTTATTGCTTTCAAAGTAGTGAAGACTTGCTCCACTCCACCCCATTCTGTATCCCATTCAGCAGCAGAGAGAGATGGCCAAACTCTGCCTAGTACACTACGTACAGTTCCCCTGCTCCTAGGGCATTTTCCAGAAGGGAACAGGAGCTGCTGACATAACACAGAATTTACTGTTAGATCCTGTCAATCAGGAAAGGAGAGGTCAGATTATGGATGGGCTACCGTTCTCTTCCTGGTTTCACTGAACAAAACACTAAGATACTGCCAGAAGAAAGGGTTTTATGTACAGAGTACAGTGACGAGGAGCTAAGCCCTCCCCCCACTAAAAGGCAATAGCAAATCTCACTAAAAAACCAGTAACTTACAATTTTATTGCTAGTGGAAGCTTAACATGCTTGTTGTTTTTCCACAAAGTAGTGAGTTATTTTGTTTGAAATAATCCCCCTTCCTCAAATTCTATTACCACCTTTCTTTAGAATTCTGTTCTACAATGCCTCTGTGGTCCACACAAGACCAAACCTCCAGCACATCAGGTTTTTCAAGTGATGTCTATTACACAGTCAGTTCACAATTCTGAAGTAACTTTACTTTGAAGATGACAATCATTTCTCATTATAGACTGCAGTTACAGAGAAATCTTTTTCCTGAGCTTTCTATGTACTTCACCAATCTGAACAAATATGCCATTGCAATACAGCTGGAGGAAGCTTACCATGATTGACTGCAAATCTCAGCTTCTGTATCACTGCGAGATTGCCACTAACTCTGTATAAGCCGTCAATATCTAATCCTGAAACAAAGGGATAAATCCATTTTAACACCTTACATATGTTCAGGCCTACTTAGCAGAATTAAAAGCAAAGGAAACCCACCTTGTAACAAAGGAAAAAAAAGTTAAACTAGCTTTTTTTTGATGGGCAGGGCATGTAGGACAGAGGAGGTTTAATTTGCTGACACAAGTTTGGCAGCATCGAGCTCAAAGTAATCTCTAAAACTTCCTATTCAAGTAGTAATGAGGCAACAGCTCCAAGTTTCCCCAATGAGATCAGATGTCTTGTTTAAGATGCTCTTGGTGGGTGGGCAGGGAATACATGGGAGTCCAACATGCAACAACCAAGTATTTTGTGGATACAATGTTCAATTTTTAATGTATGGTTAAGAAAAACCCAATCAAGTCATGCAGAGAGAGCATCTCAAAGTTGTCGAGTGACCAGGTTTGCATGGAGAAGGAATGATACACATGCACACTCAGAGCTACCCAACAGCCTAGAGAACTAAAATGGGCAGCCCTTGCCTTACAGGATTGCACACTCGACCAGAAAAGAAGAAAACTGTGTCTCTGTGGTTGCTACTGCAGTTACTCAGCAGTGATTAGGAGGTAAAGAATTCATCTGAAAAGCCACTTGGATGCAGCAGGTGAGTCAGTGCCACTGAGAGGGTGAGTGTTGCCAGAATACCTGCGAGTCCCTGTAGCTCCTCAAGGAGGTGTCTGATGCAACACAGCACAGTTACCAGCACCATCTGACATATCCCTTTCCCCATAATCCACTAGTCATTCCTTTACAGAAAGAACTGATTTGAAGTGTATTGGCAGAAGGAAGAAGAGTTGGAGAGGTAGGAAAAAAAAGCTGTTCATTTCTGTCAGCTTCCCCTCAGGTATTTAAAAAAGGAAAACTTCACTATCTTCACTGCAGTCCTGTCTTTGAAATAAAAAAGAAATAAAGAAAAAAAAAAAGGAACAAAGCAAAATAACCCCTTTCTCACAACCTTCAGATCGCAAATGGAATAAAGCCTGCTGCCACAATCAAGGTGGCAGTTTGTCATACTGGAGTAATGCAATGGAAGCAGTTTTATTCCCCTCCCAGGCCATAAGATAGAAGCATTGACAAAGAGGACTACAGGCTGCAACAAAATCCTACATGAAGTTCCCATGGAAGATGCCTTAGAATTCACATGTATTCCCCTGGAACACTTACCCTGATTCTCAAGAGAATGTTCTCAGATTAACGGACTGGTAAATATCTGAATGATGATTATGGAGATGCCATAATCCCCTCTCAGTCATCTTTTCCAAGAGATAGGGCAAAGACAACAGCAAGAAACAGGCAAGAAAACCAGCGGAGACTACAGCCAAGTCAGGAGTCACAACCAACAATTTTCAACAAAAATGTGAAGATGTGCTTTACAGCAGACAGCCCAGAATGTCACATACAGCTTTCAAACAAAGTGTTCTCAGTTATTAGGGAGGAAATACACATTTTCAGTGAAAGCAAACAAAAACTGAGCCAATACGTGGACACTGATAATCTCCAAAATTGCACAAAATTTAGCAATTGGTGTAACTGGCTGAAGGGCATCAAACCAACAGACTGGTCTTCTGGCAGTCAGTGCAACACAGAGCAGGAACACAACTGTTTCCTAGAAGTTTGTTTCAAGAAAGTTTTAATAGAAGTGATTGTTAGCATGCTTAAACTTTCCGAAAATGAATGGTTGCATTTTGATGGTCTCACTTTTCATCTGAAAAAAAACCCCAAACTTGATGAGCTGAGCTCTTCTACTACTTCTTGTAATCCCTCTTCCCTTAGAGCCTTGCTGCCAGGAGGCTGTCCTGCCTTCTCCTCAGCTTGAAATATACTGGAGCAGATCAGTTTCTCAGATATAAGATTTCCTCCCCTCTCCCCACTTTGGATCCCACCTATGTCCTCATTCTTGAAAACCCAATTCTAACTTCAGACATGAATTTCAGATTATTTTCCCCAAATAAACCAACAGCATTTTAAGATTAAAATGTTCAACATTAAGAGTGATGAGCAAGAGAGATTTGTAAACAAAAAACTTCAACCATACCATGTTCCTCAACATGCTCAATGCACAGCTTCACGAACTTTGGCACCGTGCTGTTTTCTCTTTGACACAAGCTGGTGAGATTTGAACCAAAAACTTGATCTGGAACCAAGTAAAGAGACTGATTTACAGTGGAACAGGACTCAAGTGACAGAACTAGTTCAGGTTAAAACAAACCTCTACAAAGGGCAAAGTCTACTGGATACAATTGTCGCAGCATTGGAGAGGAAATAGGAAAGTTTTGAAAAGAGTTCTCAGCAGCTCCCAGCGAGAAAAAGCTCCCAGTAAGAAAGAGCGTCAGCAGCTACACAAACATGAGCCTCCAAGGAAGGAAGTTTTGCTACTGAAATAATTTTAATCCGTCAGGTGATACTTTTAAGAGTCATTTAGTCAATACTGCAATAAGAAATGTAACGGATTCAAATGTGTCCTGTTACACTCCATTCCTGTCCCAAGTTCAACGTGCATTTATCGCAATCTTTGTCAAAAATTCGAACAGAGATGATGAACTTTAACCGGGGTGAAAGCTTTTGGCATTCTTGGGGGAAAAAAACGTGCAAGATGTCATCTTTCACTGCACCTACTGTTTAACACAGCATTATGTATTAATTTACTTTAACGTAGAGTCTTCTGACATTTTTAAGTTCTGACACAAATTTGTAAATGACAGACCTTTACCTCAGAGCTCTGAATGGATGCAAGTCTGACCATGCCTAGGCAACCTGGCTGCAAGGTCAGAAACTAAATACAGATATTTATGGGCAAGGGTAAATCTGAGTCTTATTTGCAGAACTACACAATCCAGAGGGAGTATTTTCTATCATAAAGTGGAGCAAAAATGAAAACCAGTTTGGACAGAGATGAGGATCTTGCAACATCTCAGTGAATTTGAGCAACATATTAATTCCTCTTGCTCAGATTATTTTATCACCAAAGTCTTTGACAGATCCATTTCTATGGCTTTCATCAGAGATGCCCAAACAATAGATGGCCTCTTCTGTTCACATGCATGAGGGTGGCATGGGGTCTTGAGACAGAGAAGTAAAGATCGCACTCTTAAAGGGAAGGGATGTTTGTCGGTTTGTTTACTCTGTTAACTTAGGTACATAAGTGGCCATCTTCCCAGAATCTAGTGTATCTTACTTCAGAGCTTCTGCAAAAGAGAGACTGCTCTTGCATTTGCATCATGCACAGCATCCAGCCCATTTTTCACGTTCAGTAATTTCAGCAGATTAACAACTCTTGCATCTTGACTAGTACTTTGGGAAACCCAAACAGCACACCAAACCAATTTTACAGGATGAAAATGGGCATTTAATGGCATTATTAGCTGGATACGATGAGGCCAGTGGTCCACACCACCTCAGTGCTGTGGCAGCTACTCACGCAGCGAGCTTTATAAGCAGAATCAGTAGCAAAGGAGCAAAGGAGCAAAAAGCCCACGCAGCAGAAAGCCAGGCTAGCATGCAGCTGTGGCAGGTAAAGCAATGCAGATTAGGTGGCAGAAGAAAATAGTAGCACGTAACAAAGTAATTTGCTACAATTGCCTTTGACTGTAATCATCTCAACATACACAGGAGTAGTATTTTCTCTTCTCATCTTAAAAGTAACTTCTGTCCTTTTGATTTTCCATGTAAGAAAACTTTAGCACAGTTCCTTCTCCACTTAGTGCATGCTGTTTCAAGTGGATTTTTTCTCTTAGAACTTTTCACTATTTTTTCTGCTCATACTGGATTTGCCAAGCATTTACTAAGCTTGTTCTGCAGCAGCCACAAAAGCACACTGGGCTTTTAAATGAAGACTTCTGTATTCTTCATTCATACAACAAATGTAAAACTGTACAGTGCACATCCAACTTTTAAAACTTACACCATGCTTTTAAATAAAAACCAAACTCTTCATTCCTTAACGCCTTTATTAAAAATCCAGTCATTAGCACGCACATGTACAAATTAAACTTGGCTTAGTGTTCACTGCTGCCAATGTCAGAAGTTACGTCACTGAGCCATGACATGAATACTAAGCTGTAAAGCAGAGCAAACCATCAAAGTCTGGGAATAATGCCTCCTTATCCCAAACAAAATTTCCATCATTTACAAGTAAGTTATATTTGCAGATACACAAATATATCAAACGCCACATGCAACAGAAGCACACCTGTTAAAGTATGTAGTGAGGCAAATCACAGTAGGATTTGGTCTGGTATTTGCCTACCCATATGCTATTTAGACCCTAGTAGAGCACCACCTACAAGTCCTGCTAAAGCATACAAATAAATAAATAAATAAAGTTTTACAATGAGTACCAAGTCAATAATTTACACAAACACATTAACTTAAACCTGTGCAAATACTGTTCTCTCAAATTTCTACAAGTGTGACAAAAGGAAATCTTTCATAACTTTGACTCAAGAGTATCTGTAACACTCTTTGTGAAACAATTAAAACAATGTATACATTCAAAAAAGGTTATGGGAAAAAGATGTTTAAGTTAAGACTCCTGTAACCTCATCCTGGTTTTCCTAAATATTTCATTTCTTATGATATGGCACATGATTGTCTGGTTCCACATGGACTAAAACACCCTTGTGAAACGGGTGAGCACATGCACTCAGCATCGTACCCAAAGGGCTGTTCTTTCCCTTGCTCGCACGAATGAGGGTCAGATAGCTGGATTTCCAGCTCAGAAAGGTGGAATGCAGTGCTTCTTAGCTAGAGAGTCCAAGTCCAAATGGGCTCCTGGGCCCTCAGTTTTCACTGCAGTTTGGCCAGCAGTGAGCTGAAGGAGAGGGCATCCTCCGAGCAGTTTAATGGCTAGTAACAGCACTCAGAAGTACAGCAATCAATCACCAGTTCCACTATACATCCAAGACTTTTGTTAAACCAACTATACACACGTATTTTACTCTGAAACTAGACCATTTTAACCCCATTTTACACATGAACGACTAAATTCAGCTTTTCAAATTATGTCCTTTGTTAAAAAGGTTCATTTACCCTTAATGTAGCCTTTTTCACGGACAGCTTGTAATGTAGGGCGCCGTGTAAGAAACTTCTTGAGCTTCGTTTTCGTCTTTTTCTGATCTGTGGAATCTATATTGCTGGGTGCTTTCACTGCTGAAAAGAGAAACACATTTAGCATTACTACCCACAGAACCAACACTGCATTTATCAGCCAAGGAACTGACATTAAAAGAAAAAAACAATTAAGCTCCAAAACACACAAAAAACCTATTCAAATTTGCAACGTATCCCTAATTTTTTCCTTAACTTTCTGTAACTCCTTGTAAATAGCATCCATTTTTCAAACTCCCAAGAGACAACCCTGTCACTAAAAACTTGTAAAACCAACTAAACAGTGGCTTATGTATGGGATTGCTGTGGAAATTTAAAAACGCAGCTATGTTTCAAAACCAGTCCTGCCTCTCATTAGGTTAACTATTTTGAAAGAAATAAATACTTTCTTGAAAATTACATATAGGGCCTGGAAGGAAAAGACAGAAAACTGTCTGCCTGATTAATGTATTTCTGTGCACAAGAGGTTAATTTCTGCGTCCAAAAGACATTTAGCTCCAAAATTCTGAAGGTGTAATTAAAAATGTTTTGTTTCTCTAAACAGCCAATGCATCAGCAGCAACTTACCGGAATTGCAGCTGAAGTTATTAGTGCAAATATTTACAGATGCTGTGCCACAGATAAAAAACAATTCCAATCAGTAAAATAACAAAAGAATTCTTATTCAAAACTATTTATAAAAGTCAGATACTATTTCTGTGCATTTGACAACACCTTGAAAAGAATTCATTTCACCACCACTTATTTTCCCCTGTTTTAAATGTGTCATACAGCAGGAGCTAAAGACATTTCACACTTCTTTTCTTCTTCTTCTTTTTTTAAAAGTATGATTAATAAAACATGGAAGAAAATTCACCAAGTGGCATCAAGATGTAGAACGAACTATATTAAGCCTGTTTCCAAACTTCAGTAGTTTCATTTTTAGCTGTCCTTTTGAATTCTTCCCTATTTACATATAATACTGAAGATGCAGAAAATGAAAACTGGCACTGCTAGAATCAATTAATGGAAAATTTTCAACTCACAACGAAGTTTCTTAGAGTCTTTATTTTCTTTCTCTTTCTCTTTGTCTTGTTTTTCCACTCCAGGGGAATCTGGTACCTCATCTTCTAATGCTTCATCAGACTCTATTACCTGTTGGATTTAAGAAGATATGCAGTGCTCAGTTTGCCAGTTCAGAGAATACAGCATTAACACGTACATTTCCTGCAGACAGTTCTACAAGACACAGTTTTCCCCCCTATAATGACATTCAGTTGGTTCTTTCCTGAACTCTAGACATTAAACATCTTCAGAGACAAAACCATTCTCACTGGCAGAGTGAGTAACTTTGAGAAAGGCCATTTCATAATAATACTCAATAAAGAAAATGTTGCTGGACACTGAACAAAGTACAACCAGCCTTTCATGATAACACTTCATTACATCAACCAATAAACAACAGGAATGATTTTTGGTTGGGCTTATTTTACAAATCCAATAGACAAACATCAACTATTTAATGGTCTGCCACAGAAATGCCTGACTGATACAGTAGAAAAAAAAAATTCTAGAGCATTTACCCAATTTGTTATCTGTATAATTAAAACATTCTTAATAGAAAATAGAACTATCAATTGGAAAATCTCACTACTGTCAAAACACACACCGAATTCACTCTGAAATAGTAGGTGTACCAGTGCCTAAAATTCTCGTCCCGTGTTCCTGCTATCTTGTATGTTCTCATTAAACACTGTCAAGTGAAAACGTGGCTCCTGTTGAAGTGTGGAGGCAGATACCAGAGTCTGCTGATCTCACCTGCAGCCTCATACCCATGCTACGTGCATGACTGCAGACATAGCAGGAAACGGGAAAAGAAACTTCCTCAGTTTCAGTACAACACATTCCCTTCCCAAACTATCTATGTCTTTCTTCACTTCAACTGAAGTGAATTGGACTGCTACACAGTTGCCAAAATCTGACTGCAGAGTGCCTTCTGTTACAAGGAAGGAAACTGTAAAAATAAGGCAGGGTTGTGCACTCCAGAGCACTGAGTGAGCAGCAGCATGACTTCATGGACTAAGCTGCGCTTTAACCTGTAGAGCAGTGGTAGCTTTAAAACCTTCATTCCCATTCCTTTTCAAAAGCTTTGGATAGCCTTTTTACACACCAAAGATCAATATATTCAACTACCCAATTAATGTCCCCATTAAGGATCCTCTGCCACTCTTCAAGAGGCCTCAAAGCTTTTTAGGATTGGCACATTTCAAAACTCTTCACTGCTTTGGAAAAAAATCACCTGGGATCTAGTTTGTACTATGCAACAAGTCTAATGTAATAACTTGGAAATTTCTGTATTTAAAAGAGAGCAGCCACATCCTTTTCAGGTAGCTGTTCCTCTTCTACAGGATATTGCCACAACAGCAGCCTGAGGGAGCAAAGAGAACAGAATCTGATCTGCCCCTTCTTTTGAGGAAGATCTTGTCACACTAGAACTAGTGCCTCGGCCATGGGAAAGAGACTCACAGCTACTATTACCACAAACTTTCCAAAATTAAAAGTTGGCTTTAGATCTGATGTCTTTTTGTACCCAAAGTTTCAGTGCTTCAAATTATCAAGTAGTCTAACGCACTTTTTTGACTTATGCCTTGTAATCTTGGGTCTCTTGGCTACCAGCTCCCAGCAGTATACATCACCATTTCCTCCAGAGTGCTGATAGACTCTCCTTATTCCACCATTCACTTCCTCAGCCTAACACGTAATACCTTGCTCACATCTCAGCGTGTCTCAGCCTTTCCACCTTCGCTCATTTTTCAGCGGGGAAGAAGTGGCCTCAGTTGTGTTACACAGGGCAGACAGGAGAAGGGTGCCACTGAGTGACTGGGTGACACTGCCTTGCCTGGTTATTAAGGGTCGTGACATTTCCACGTGAGGAGGGAGCAGATTAGAAACCTGAACCATGAGCACTCAGAAAGAAACGGAACCATTCATATCGGCCTGCTGTGTTTTGGTGGAAAATACCCATATGTGAAAAACACTATCAGAGCTAGAAGAAATGAAAGCCACTGACTGGTATTGAAAGCAACAAAAATGGAGCTTATGGACAGCAGCCAAGCCAGGAACTATTAAAATGTAAGAATACACATGAAGTAAACTTGATATGGGAGCAATATTTTCTCCAAGATCTCATCCAACTTCTGAATTTAAAAATGGTTAATCTTGTTTGGCAATATCAAAAGCAAATGCTTGAGCACTTCTCTGATGATTAAATACTTGGCATTATGCTGTCAGATGAGAAGAGATAATACAGTATTTTGGCAGGGCTTTTAATTTGCACTTCACTGCAGCCATAGTAAGTGAAGAGCAGTACCAAATGCTAACAAATGTATGTCATGAAGTCGTTCCTTGGCCATCCTCTCCCTTTCATTCCCTCCCTACCAGAACCCTTCAGGTCACTGAGACAGAACAAGTACTTGGCCACAGATGTAAGTTCATTTCTGAGATGGACATCAGCCCACGTCTCCTGCATCTTAATCCAGTGGACCATCTTTCTTCCTTTGCCACTATTAATTATATTTCACTCACCACCACCTGGAACTGCCATACCCTCAAACTCATGCCTACTCTCAAGAAAATCAGTAAATGAAGATGCACATGAAGCACTAGAAGTTGTTATATCAATTCGTTTACTAAATAATATTACCGTGAAAACAGAACCTTCATGATTCAAATACATACCTGATTATTGATGGTGTAGTTAAGAACTTTATACCATTCATTAATAAAGCTGTCATTATCTGATTGAATTAACAGCTCCGTTCCTTGGCGGGTTTTTAGCTTTGAAGAAATAAAACCAGATATCATCAGAACCGATAAACACACTACAATTCAAAAGCAAAATTACCTAAATCTAATTAAGCTTCTCACTGCCAGAATTGTTAGCTAATACACAGCCACTCAAGAACATTTACCTTTGAAAACAGCCATTAACAGTCTGCCTAAAATTGAAAAGCATATCCCATACACACATATTAAAAATAAACATTTCTTGCAGGTACTAAGAAAACATCTACATTTAAGCAGGTAGAAGTGGATAAAACTCAGTTTTATGAGTTTTTGATTTTAAGTTTAGAGAAAATTTCTTACACCAGTAATTGAAGTGCATATAATTCTGCATTTAAATAAAATAATTTACCTCAATAACATTCTTTTTGCTGGATTTGTCCTTCGAGGCCCAGTCAATCAATGCCCCTTTGAGATCCACAGTAAATTCTGGCTTAGACTGATTGACACCAAACTTCTGGAAAAAAATAGGAACGATGATGATAAGATTAAACCCAAAGAAATTCCTTACAGTCTTGCAATCTTTGAGGTATAACATGTATTATTTACAGTCTATACAACTTAAACCAGATACAGTACTTTGCCACAAATCAACAGGCATGACACCAGGAAAACAAAAAACCCTCCACAGAACAATCTTTAAGCATGTCTATTACAAGCTGCTGATCTTAAAACCCTCAAAATTCTGTAAATTCAAATGCCAATCAGATTCCAGCAGAGCTTTTTTCCTGTCACAAACGGTAGAAGTCCATACAACATTTGATTGTAGCTTGATTTTAGTCAAGATAGTTCCAAGCTTTAAACAAAACCAGCTCTTAAGTAACTGAACAAAAAAACCCCAGTTCTGCCATTTAATCAGTGGTTGTACATAAAACCAAAAATCAGACCAGAAACAGTAGGTTTGCTATACAGTAATCACATCCCTCCACACTGAAAGAGCAATCTCAGTTTGTACATTTATCTATATATTTTTATCTGTTTATAATTTTTAAAAACATTTACCCCCCAACACTTTTATATTTTTCTGTAGTCCTTCTACTGCAATACTGGAGTATGTCCTACCAAGTAAACAGAACTCACTGTCTGTCTACTAAACAAACAGCAAATAAACAAAACTATGAGTAAAAAAACCCCTAAACATTTAACCCACAAGTAACCCTTCAAACAACATGGAGGAAAACATCAGGGAGTTATTTTTACCTCCTACTTTCACATTTATACTAGGTGTCAGATTTTTTAAAAATAAAGTACTTTTACTATGATTTCAACATAAACCACATAGCTTTGAAATGTAATTCCTCAAGGAAACCAATTCAGTGGCCCACACAAACAAAAAGCTCTAATTGCGAGTGACATGAGTAAAATATGGAACAGGGAAAGCTCTAAGTCACTCAGTCATAGCACAGAAATTTCATGCTGTAGTTCCAGGGAAAGCTTGTAGCATCTGCTCCCTCAGAAAGGCTCTTTTCTTATTTCTTCACAAAGTCTTTGATGTGCGAATGCTGTTCCTGTGACAGCTCTGGGGGACCTAAGCCCCAGGACAAGCTCCTTGCTGCAAACACAAGTTTCCAGCCTGTACAAGAACAGGCATATCCAAGGGGAGAAAAAATGGTTCAGAAAACAGGACTAATCTGCTGCTTCTGATTAAACTCCCAGCATGGATGTTAATTAATGCTAATTGTGCTTCAGAAAGGCTGTTTACCACTGGAAAATCTCCATGCCTAGAGTCCTAAGGGCAATGAAGTGTTGAATGGAAAGGAGCATCTTAACTTCTTTATTTTACCCATGAAATATCAGAATAGGGCTGTATTTCTAATTTACCCAATTAGCACTTGGGAAAAGAAATCCCCACCACCTTCCGCTTTCTAACTTAATTCTCAGATACCTCATCCAAGAACATTTCTTATTAATTACAGTAGAGCTTTTGAGAGAGGTCCAGCTCAGCAGCAGAGTCCACAGGAACGTTCTCTGGGCCATTCTGGCTCTTGCAGCAGCTGCCTGTTCAAGAGAAAGTCACGTAACTGCTGCACACACATCCAGAGTGTCCCAGACACGCACTTCCTGGCAGCCTAGATCAATCTTGCTGCGTGTTGGAAAAAAAATTAAATCAATTTATAGAGTTTGGCACTGGAGAGAACAGGAAACTAGTGCCAAAGTCCTCTACAGGACTGGGGGCAGGGGGGTGATTAGTTAAAACCATGGCCCAGACGATGCTGAGAATCACAGGAGAGGACTTGCTACAGGTAACATCAACACACAACAAGAAAAAAATGTGAACTGTCAGAGCTGTTTTGACCAAAAAAAAGCCCTCCAATACACTAGCTTGCTGAATCCACACCTGAGACTACAGCACTACCTCCTACACCTTTACACTCTACCCATCTTTCTGGCCTGACTCCCTTCAGCACTTCAGAAAAGCACAAAAGAAAGCAAAGACTAAAATTAAATGAGGGAAAAAACCAAGTCTTTCACCACTCCTTCACTCAAATGGTGACCAAACTGCTGAGATCCAAGGATGGGGAAACCCAGGCAAACAAACAAGCTACCCTGCAAAGCTCTTCTTATATACCGACACATTACATACTCATCACAACCTTTTCATTCAAGGACATTTTAAGTTTACCATGCAGGCTCTCCTTTGAGCTTTCCTGTCAAGGTTCTTTTCTGCTCCTGGGTCTACGAAAATGAGATACCAGCAGCCATTTCCCTCCTTAAAGCTTTCAGGAGCAAGTGCTGCACAGGGCTGGTCAGATGCCCCGCACACAAAAGTTAGCTGAGGGCAATCAAACCCTCCTGAAGTCAGCAGGTTCTGCTGACAGAGGTAAAAAGAAAGCCTTTCCTTTTGCATCTGCTGCCACACAGACATTAAGTCTGCTTCCTCAAAACAGGGTGTGCTACCTAGTCAGCACCAGTCAGGAGAAATCCAGCTCCTACTGAGCAGACACCTCACTCTTCCTGGATTTCTCTTCTGAGCTGTCTGGGAATTTTGGAAAGGGCAGCAATGTAAGACTGAGAGAGGGAGTGGTCTATATGTGGTGCTGCCAGCTGTCCTAGATATGAAGCTGTCCTACAGTCACTTCTGACAGCTTTTTTTAGACAAAAAACATAGTCATGGGATGTACTTATGCTGGTTGTATGGGAGAGGTAACTTTTTGGAAAGAATAGGGTCTTTGCTTTGCTTTAGATAGAGTAGATGCTGTGCAGCTTAAGGACAGCCTTGAAGACGTGTACTGACGTCAATAAATAGAAGGCCTTTTCAATCTTTTCAGGATTTTCTCCAAGTCCTGGAAGCCTGCACAGGGACAAATCACACAGTCTGTACTGTGACACATCCTAGCGTTCTTTGGAAACAGAACTGGAAGTTATTTATGGGAAGACTTTGGATGTAGAAATGACACCTGGCATTCTTGTAATTCTGTTTGTAATTAGAGTTGGGTAGGATGTTTTAATTCCAAGTCCTCCTCATCCATGGATGGACTGTGGAAAGAGAGCTGTGGAGACAGATGCACCTTTTTGGCTGGCAGGGGAGCTTCAAAACTTACAGCTTAAACAAACAAACAAAAAAAAAAGGAAAAAAATATATTCTTTATCGTCACAGCAAAATGATGGATCTTTTTTTAAACCAGACTGATAGGAGCATTTGCATGCCAAAAGTTTTCACAATGGCCATCTGAGCTCCTGTATAATCAGCAGTGCAATACTGATGAACTGCAGTAATGTACACATAACATCCTTGGCTAAAATCACACTGGTATACCATGAACGAGAGTTCGCTCAGATGAATCTTGAAGAGCATCTATTTCCTTGATGTTTGGGAAGTTTACAGGGTTGGTTTGCCACCACTGTACTTGTCACCGAGGACATGTGCTTATTACAGAAAGCTGACAGATGAATCCTTCTAAGCAGTTACCATTTGCTGTGCTTTACGCCTTATTTTCTGTCACTAGAATTTGACAATAGCTAATACATCTCGTTCACACCAAAAACTGAGTGAAAAAACCTTATAAAAAACCTTATCTCCTTATAAAAAGTAGCCTTTTACAAGGTTACCGAACTGTTCACAAAGGATCTGTTCCAGGCTTCCACATACAGAGCAATTAATTTGACAAACAAGAAAAAGACAGTTGCATTATTTTTAACACAAGGTAATTTATGCATTTTTGATAGGCAGCTCTTCCGTGCTTGGCATTTCCAAAATATAACTACAGATGCTTAAATTACGTATAAAGAATCCTACAAATTTACATCAGCTTTCTGTATGTGGAATAAAGCTAGAACATCCTTGTGCTCTTTTCCTTTCTCCATGCATAACATTTACCTTTTTGGGTATTCCAAAAATTATCAAATAGCTCGAATTATCAAACAACAAGTACACCATTGTATCAAAGGTATCATAGGCACCATACAAAGATTCTAAATTAGTTGTGTTAGAAAGAATCAGACAAAATATCTGTTAAAAAACTCAGCATATCATGCTGCTTATTAGTCAAGGCACTAGTGGTTCAGATAGTAGGCGAATTTGGGATTATAATTCACTGAAAAAGATACACTTTCTACTTTATTCCGGTGGAACAATTACAGGATTATTGCAATAAACTTGTGATTAATTTGCACCTTGGACGACTTTCAAAAACAATAAACAAGATACATGAGGTGTTATATGAAGTGTCAAAACTAAATCTTGGAAAAATTCAAGTTTACTTTCAGGATTAGTGGCAAATAGCCTTACAGTGACAAGAGGCATGCAACAAGAACACATACAGTGATAGCTGAAACTTGGGCAGAGTTTACATAGGTGACAGCAGGTCGATGACTGAGAGCATTTTTCCAAGAAGAAAGCAGCGAGAGCAAGAGCTCAGGAATTGAGCCCCCTTGGCAAAATGACTTGATGAGAAAAAGGAAGAAAAGTGATGAAATCACAAAACAATGCACAAAAAAAGAAGATATGGTTATATCAATCACTAGACAAATGCTAACTAAATATTCTTCTCATAAGATGAAGAATATAATTCTTATCATATGTCAAACTGTTAGACTTGACTTCACCTTATTAAAATATGGACACAGAACAAAGTTTGAGAGGTGAGGTGGAATTCTGAATACCTAAAAAAAACCCCAAAAATTTCCTACAGAGACCAAGAAGGGTATGTGCTGAATACTTAATTGCATATCTAGAAAGTCAGCTGTGATTATGCAGGTGTAAAATATTAAATCCTTGAAAGAGATTCTTGCTTAGTATTTCCAGCTTCATTTTATTCTGTTTGTAGTGTTGTTCCTTATTTTGCTGACCCTACTCTAGTGCTTGACAGCACACACAACTGATAGTGTCTCACAGAAATATTATGACTATGGGACTTCTGCTCCACTTAAATTATCAAAAGAATTTACACATTTTTATTTTAAAATTTATTTATTAGACTTCTATTTATTTTTAAATTATTCTACCTGGATGGCATAACACAACTTACACTAGTGCCCATAAATCATGCAACTCTGCTTATTGCTTATCTTTTATGGATAATTAATTTGGGCACACATCATTTGTAACATTACCATATATTCATGAACAGTTTAGCATTGTGTGTTTTAATGATATCAACATACAGTTGAAAAAGACAGTTCTTT
Organism: Mohoua ochrocephala; assembly: GCA_013398855.1. Classification (NCBI taxonomy): domain Eukaryota; kingdom Metazoa; phylum Chordata; class Aves; order Passeriformes; family Acanthizidae; genus Mohoua; species Mohoua ochrocephala. The sequence goes on along the minus strand of VZTA01023060.1, from coordinate 223,299 downwards.
TGATTTACAGCCACACTTGAATTAAGAGTATTAGTAGCTGTAACTGAGGTTTTGGAACTAGACTAGTTACCCAGGCAAAAGTTTTACTTTCCAAACATGCACATTAATATCTGTAAAACTAAAATACTTTTTGGATCCTTGGCTGTAGAAGTAAACCATAGAAGTCACCAAAATCCACTTCCTGCCATACAGTGGACTTTACCTTCTCTGATGCTTTTCATCTTTATTGTTTTTCCTTCCTTTCTTTTCCCTCTGCTTGACCATCTTGCCCAACTTTACCCTTTTCATTGTCTTCTACTCCAAACTTCATTTATCCATCCTCACCTATTTTTTTCCAATCAACCCTTTTACAGAAGGGGGAAAAATTATATTTACAGGTCTGAAAAAAACTCAATACTACAGAAAAGAACTGTCAATTTCAACTCGCTACCCATAATGAAGCGCAGCAGGAGAAAGTGAGCAAAGTAGAAAGATCAGTAAATCACAGCAAGATAGCACAGATCTGTAGAGGCAATTTTGCTGGAATTTGCATGACAATACACGGAAATAACGAACACTGACTCTGGCCTGTCTTTAGTTATTACAGGAGATCCACACAGTTTAATGTCAGACCTCCAAAAGAGGCTAAGCAAGCCACAGATAAAGAGCTATTTTGATACCTATTAATGTAGGAATGCAGCTGGATAAATATAGCAAATTTAATTATAGTGCTATTACACTAGAGCTTATAAAAAAATTGAATCATCATCATCTTCAGTGTGATGTTTCTCTTTTGGTCTTCATCAGACATCAAAATAAGTACAAGTACTTGTCATGCACTATGAAGATCTAAAACAAAATACGGAATCCAGCGAGACAAAGACTAAATCATAAGACAACAACACTGCATTGCTCAAATAGGCCAACGCGAGAAGCCAAGTGTCAGATTGTTTTCTTTATTACATGTATCCCATTCAAAATTACCTGGAGTTTATGAAAAAATATCCAAGAATGGTAAAACAAACAAACTGCTTAGACAAACACATTAGTAAGGAACACGAAAGTATTTGGCCTGGAGAAAAAACTTCAAGCCTATGGGGCACCTGAATGTTATCAGTTTCTTGCTTGTCAAACATACAAACATACATACAACTGGTTTTCGTCTTATGCTACACCGTAATTGTTACATTAAACTATTTTCTTGCCAACTTACACATAGTCACTTTTTTCTAAATTAGGTGTGTATATATAGGTATTTAGGCCCTGCAAATAAGAGGGCTTTAGTTTATTGCGCTTTACATGACTAACACTTCAATGAGGGTGGGGGTTGTTCCTGGGCTTACCCAGCCAGTTCCACTTCCTTGGGTTTTAGTGAACAGCAGTGATGACCCTTGTAACACTGCCCATGATGACATCCAATTCTTTCTGTAAATAATTGTAAACAAACATAAAATAAATTGACTCTGAAAGCAGATATTTAAACCGTCGATCATTGTTGCTCAGCTGACCTGCATGTTGATACACTTAAGCACATATACAGTCATTAGTGACATCAGTAAGTCTTAATTGCTATCATATTTGTAGAAGGGAACATATGTTAACAATCCCAGCCTGACCATCAAAGTCTAAATCAAACAAAGCTAATTAGTAGTAGAAGCAGTTCACCAAGAGAAACACCATGCAATTATAATTTCAAAGGGGCTAATCTGGAACGCTCAGCCCACTGTGTACTTAACGGATCATGCCAAAGCACTGCATAATTCTGAAATTCATTGATCTGAGATGCAAGTGTTCCATGTTTATGTAATAAGCTCATTTACATTGGCAATAAAGTATTTGCTACACATCTGAAAAATTAAGAGAAAGGATGAGTTGTTTCAGTTGCCTGACTATTTGATTTTATGCCAGCGGACCCGTCCTCCTGAGGTTATAAAAAAAATAAAACCTTGACAAGCCCTGAATATCTATTCCCATTGCCCAACATGAATTATTACTTAACTTCTCTCAAAGTGACAGGACGGCCACGTTGCATCTTTCTGTTCAGCAGTGCAACAATCCAGATCGATGATTCCAACAGATGCAATGTAAATGATGACAGCACATTGTGCCAACAGCAGCTTACACAAGCCACTGTCCACCCAGTCCTGCCAAGCTCTTAAAAGCAGCTCTGAGGAACCAAACTGGAGGTCAGATGTGCTGCCCAGCTGCACTGGACTAGGTCAGGGTGGCTCTACAGTAACAGCTGGGTGTTAGCTATTTAATCCTCAGGACAAGCATGCTTCATGTATCACAAGTTTGGGAGACACTGAACTAGATATAACATGCTATTAGATCTAAAAGATTAAATTAACTGAAAAACAAAACAAACAAATAAAAAGGGAAAAAGAGAAAAAAGGAAAAAAAGGCAAGAAGCAAACCTAAATTAACTCTGAGGATGCGCCACACCTCTGCAGTGTTTGCCACTGATTCTTTGCAAGACACCAGAAATGCAGTTAGACAGCACCACCTGATTACACGTTATTATCTACAGCGCAAATTGCTGCCTGGGACGCAGAGAAAAGTTAGAAATGAGGTCACTCGTCACCTACAGGAGGCTGACGTTGGGCAAGACACTGCTCCAAACCCTTCACAAGCACAGTGCAGGAAGAATTAGGGAGCACATGGATGTACACTCACTCCTTGGAAGTTAAAGGACAGCAAGTGAAAGTCTGAAAGTTACTCTTACACCGATTTTATCCCAGGAACAAGACACGCTATAACCTAGACAGATTTGCTCTTAAATAAATCAATCAATTAATCCCATTTTAAAAAGCTGTCTCTCATCAATACACCTTCATGAAATCGCTGCCCTGTGTGAAGCCCTGATACATGAGCCTCCATCTCTCTGCAGTCCATTATCTTTAGCTCACTGGGACAAACACATGGGCTAAAGTTAAGCTGTGTCATACAGGAAAACATCTAAGGCAAATTCAGACAAAAAGTAAGAAGCTGCAAACCCCTGTCGTAATAAAAAAGACCTTTCATAAATCCTAAGCACATGCACTTTTCAAGTCCAAGACTTACCGAACTTTCTTCCCATTTTCTGTAATTTTTGTCACATTTAATAACCCATACTTTTCTTGACCCTGTAAGATAAGAATAAGACATAAGAAATATAAAAGAAAATCTGCTTCTATTAAGATCACGTCACAGAATTCAATCCCCCAAATAATCCATTTCTGGCAATGAGCCATCTTTGCTCATGTTATAACTTCAAAAAACTGTCTTTAAGCATATTTAAATATTCAGAGATCAGCAAAATCAAAATTCCTCTGGGAAAGTACTTATCACCATTCAGAGGGTAAAAAGCTTTCCTTCAGCAAGACCAAGGTTCTTTGGACAAGCCAAACTAAATAATTTGTGATAGTAGACAGCGAAAATTATGAACGTAAATTTATAATAATTTGTACAATAGCACGGTAGTCCTTTAGTAAAAAAGGAGGTGGCTGACAAAAAACCAGCCTAAATTCCCATACAAATTCTTCCAAGTAATTCTAACATAATTTCATATTTTAAATAAAACATGGTTGAAGTGCATAAAAATATTAACATATTCATGCTAAAAACAGAAGAGTGAAGCATTTCTTTGATATCCTCTTTTTTTCCTATCCCCACGGAAAATAGTAGAATTTTAAACTACTTAGTTATGTCTTGTTGATGAAAACCATCTATATTAGTATGCCTAAAAAAAAATTTGATTGGTGGGAAAAGAACACTGCTGAACAAGAAGGCTTTTTGCAAGTTTCAAATACTTGGAGTAAATATTCCTAGTTTCTGCATAAAAATAATAAAAGAATGTTCGAAAAAGCATTCTAGGATAAAAAGATTCAGTTAAATCATCATCTTAAGATGAGATGTCAAATTCTACCATTTTCTCCTGTCACCCCAGCCTTGTCCTACCAGTCAGTGGTGCTAAAAGAACACGTAACTATTTTTTTATCAACTCCTTTTCAGTAGCAGCTTCTAACAGTTCCTAATTTATGAAATAAGCTATTAGTTGAAACAATCAACTAGGGAATGGATCCAAATTAGTTTTATCATTAAAAAAATGACCTCAATTCTAGACCCAATGAAAATAGAAGGTAAATCCTCTTCAGAATTTTCCTCTAAATCTCAAATTTAAATAGAACATAACTACACAACGCAATTTTGAAGAAATTTTTTTTGCTGGAATACCATGGACAACACTCTTATCGGAGACATAGATCTGTTTTTCATGGACCTTAAAAATTTTACCTACATGTTTCAAGCCCAACACATAAAAAACAGAAAAGACACATTATCAAGGACAAAGGTGTTTAGCTGGTGGATCAGATATTACTTCAGTCCAATGGAAACTGCTACTCTTACTCAGTCTAATATCTTCGCTGGCCTGGAATGCTTTCCCAAGTCAGTGACAGATGCATTATTTCCCAAAACCGGTATTTTCAATAGAAGGAATGCATCCACTCCTCAAAAGGCCAAAAAAATGAATTATCCCATTCTTTAGACTACTTTATTTGTGTTGCATGCAGACCATGGACCAACAGCCCCATGCACTGCACCCTTCTATCCGACCTTTGGCTTCAACAAGCAGAACAGCCTGTCACCAACCTTCACCGTGACTCAGCAACCTGTGCTCACTTCCCAAAACAAATCATGGTTTTCATCAATTACTCACAGTGGAACCAGAGGGGATGCTCCAGAGAATTATTCAGAGAAAGTATCGTACTGCCCTACATAGCAGCAACACTAGGGGGTACTAATGGGAAAATTAATGGAATCAAGAAAAAGAAGAGGAAAGCAGGTTAAGGATCAAAACTGCCAAAAATTTACCAGCTTTCTCTGGAATATTTAAATCTCAGGGGACAGCTAAAGAAAATATAGATTTTTTTTTTTTTATTATCTAAATCAGGAGTGAGCTCTTCTGCAAAATACAATTTCAAAAATTTGAGATCTGAGCCATATTTAAAGACATTAGATCACATGCAGCAGTAATTGCTTTTGTGTAAGGCAATCAGCTATGCTTGCTTAATAAAAAATGCTTATTTTATTGTGAAAAACTGTTTGAAGTGTTGTAAGAATGGATTATCACGACTAAACCAGAGAACTATTTCCCTGCATGCAGCGTAAGAAAGGAACAGGACAAGTTGTGCCTTTAATGCCCTGAGGTACCTACCAAGGGGCTGGTAAAAATGACCAAGTTACTTATTTCACTGCTACTGAAGTACAGTTCCAAAATTTTTTAAAAAAAATCTTTAAAATAAAGGTTTTTATCCATTTCCCACTGTTTAAAAAGGAATGATCACATTTAAAAAATAAACTGAAATTTAAAAAGCCCTTTAGCAGGCTTAGGTTTTTCTCCCAGTAGTTGTTCCACTAAATCAAAAAGACATAGTTTATTTACGCCAGGTCCCCTATGTTTGTTTAAAAAGAATGAAACACAAGCCAAAATCAGAAATATCAAATGCTACAGACTATTACTGAGTACTAACAGTGAGGGATTCTGTGAAGAGGGGGAATGTGTTTCTGGTTTTACCTTTCAAGATGCTACAGGAGAAGATGTGACTGTTGGAGGAAGCAAACTGAGTTCTACATAATTTGGCACAATTTGGCCACAGTGAATTTTTAACTTGATCTACTATCACTAAGTTGCATTTAAGCCAAAGACATTCAGAATTTTTTCCTGAAAGCAGAGTTGGATGTAATGCATTCCCTTTAAAATGCAAAGCCTTCAAATGGTTTTATCCCATTATTTTTCCCAACAATAAGAAGGCTTACCCTCAATTCTCTAATCATGAATAGCCCAGTTTCTACAACATCTACTTATCTATTTAAACACTTTGCATACTGACTGTGGCTTGATGCTTTGGTGAAGAAGGAGATGACTCATTCTCAGGAAAACTGGCCTTAGAAGCAGTTGATGATTCCTGTAAAATTCAAATAGTCAATGTCAATGTCAACAGATAATGTTATTATCTTTCATGCATTTTTTTTTTTAACCTAAAGATGCTTTCTCTCTCTCCTTCTTTCTACACACTCATACATTAGAAAAGTACTTCTTTTAAGCATTCATAATATTCTCAGACAGCTTTATTCTAAACTTGCTTACTTAAAAGTGGTCTCACAAGATTTACAAACACTCAAACTGGGTTAATTAGTACATAACCATTTGAAAAATATACGTTAAGCTATGCTGCATCAGCTTCAAGCAAAGCCTTCGTCCTTATTAAGGGGCAGATTTTTTGTATGACATTGCTATCAAATTATGAAGTATATTTAAAATAATAGCTTATTACAAGGTACCATATAATAAATACTTAGATTTTAATGAATACAGTATGTTTCTGTGTGGTTAGTAAATACAAGATTAGCATAAAAAAGGTTATATATGTAGAAAAACATATACCAACTCTATTAATTTTTGTGAGTCATGATCATTAATTTCCTCTTAATGAAACACTGAAAATCTCTAGAGATTTGGGGTTTTGTTTTGAACTGTTAACTACAGACCAAATTAAAATACTAAATCTCTGAAAACTAGAAAAATTGCCCATCTGGAGGAAAAAAAAGGCATGTACGTTTCCTCTGAAGTAATGATTGCTTTGCACAAACACATTGCCTGAAAATCTGGTAAAGAATTTCAAATGGAAGAAAAACATCACTTGTTCTCTGTTACTGTTAACACATTTCTCCCCCTCTCTCTTTTTAAATCCCTTGATAGCTCTCCTAAACCCAGTTTGCTTTTGCAGTATTACATAGCACTCTGCACACTTGTGCTTTAAAAATTCACTTGCAAATCTACCTAGAGAAGTGGCCCACTAGTTCTTTTTGTAGCATAATAACAGAGAACTTTAGCGCTCCTAAGTGGAACAGCCTAAATGTTCCCTATTTTCAGATGTCTGCAAAGAAAAAAAAAATTTTTTTTTCAAATTAAGAAAATCAACTGTCCCTCCCAGGAAGGTATTTTTTCCTATGCATATCAAATTTTTTAGCTGATGGCTATATCCAGATATTTGCCACAGCCAATAAACTGTTAACCAGTATGTTTGGTATCATCAAGTTCTCATGAGCCATGGCAACCCATACTTTCACCCTGACACATTTCAAGTACTCTTTTGACTGGCCTATTTTCATACAATGGAGTTGCATTGTTTTTCCAGGAAAGAAACAAATAAGGAAAATAAAAAGAAAACCGCTTCCCTAGGAGACAGCTAAAAAGAAAGCTTGGAGTTCATGTGCCCATCCAGACAAACACCAGTTGTTTTCCTTTCTACTTCATTCTGAATTTGAGATAGCTTTCATACAGTAAAAGCAACTCTGCAACAAGAAATCCAGTATTTGTAGTAATGAACCATTCCCTTTCCACATAGTAATTTAAAGCAGAACGAACAGTGTGCCTGCTAGTGGTAATAAAACAGCTGCATTAATGCACTAAAACTTATTTGTCTTTCCACAAAACATTAGTTTACTGCTCCACTACACATTTTTAATTTTCTCAAAGCATTAATGTTGTGCTTCATATAAACCATTTTCTCCTTACCAATAAAAAACACGTGCTCTCTACATGCTTGGAAACTGTTAAAGGAACTTTAGGCTGCTGACTTAAGACTTCACAAATGTAGTTCAAATAGAGCTTCTTTTGGTTATTACCCATAGCATTTGTGCACTTTCATGTTTGCTTCACTAGGTTTAAGTTCTTGATATGTGAACACTGAGCCCCGAAAAAATGTAAACAGCTCCACTTATTCAATGTTTTACAAAAGCTTCTTCATTTAGCACAGCGGTACATAAAGTTCTTTCTTAAATAGCAGTAAATCTTATGCCAAAAAATAAAAAGTTAACTCTTCCTTTAAAAGCAAAGCCAGAACTTCAAGCTATCTCCAACAAAATCGTTCATACCTGTGAAGCATAAACTGCACATGAGGCTAGAAGTGTCCACTCAGCTTTGATTTATCAGGGCTCCATCTAGGCTTTGTCTCATGTGGTGCCACAACACACTGAGTACAGAAGGATGCGTGAGGGAGAGGAAGAGGAGGGAGGGGAAAGGAGCAGCAGCAGGATCTCAGAATCACTCGAGCTGAATTAATGCCAAGAGGTGCAAAGTCTCCAGCCAAGCACGGCCCACTGCCTCCTCAACACCACACATGATATACCCTAAACTGACAACTCAAAAGCTCAAGATCAAATCCAGTAAATCCTGTTCTGAAGAGCTAAGTCAACTCATGAAAAGCAAGTCCATTAAAATGGAAACAACAGGTCGAGCAAGTAACGTTCTGGGCAGCAGATCCGTTGTCATTACCACTACTGTGTTTTGTCCATTCAAGTTTGGTTTGGACATCTGTGATCACACACGGCCACTCATAGGCTTTTCCTTACACTTTCAAATCTGCATTCATTTAACTTTTTTCTCGGAATTTTAGGAAAAGGGAGCTTGCAATGCCATTTCCTGGTATTTCATTCTGAGAAGTTTGTGCTAAGACTTCAGCGCTACCAAGTATTTCATTTTCTACGAATCTTGGGACAGACTGCAGAGAAGCCAGAAACCAGCATGTCACCACCCTACAGCACCCATTTCAGTTCCTCCCTGCTCAGCTCACATCAGCTCTCCTCACCCACAGGCAGAACGGCCCAGCACAAAGCAGAAATGGCAGGAAAAAGGTCAAAGAAGAGGGAGAGCAAGGGAGAGGCCCTGTCTCCTTGCTGGTCTAAACAGCATCTGTTACTGTACAGCCCAACAAGACTATCAAGAACATGCCCGAAGAATGGGCAGAAAGCAGCTTTTGTTGTTACTGACTCGCAGCATTTTTCAGACTAAACACCAGCTCAGCTCTGGAGAGGATCAAAGCCAAGTGTTGCAGCACTTTCAGTACTGTCCTCTGCCCTTCCATAACAATATTACAACCCTGTTGTAACCATGCAAAGCTTTTCCCGGAACTAACACTAGTTTAAATACTTCAAGGACAAGAAAAGAGCTACTATTCACAAAGTAACAGTAGTGAAGTTATCGAACAGCCCTTGGTTTTGCTGCATGTTATACACAATGCTACAAGAGACTGTAAAAAAAAAGAAATTTCAGAAATTCAGACATAGTCATTTCTGGTACATTAAATATGTCACACATCAGAAACAAGTGGCATTTCAGCATGCTGATAACTTGCTCCTACCTTGTCGTTGGTGTCCAGCACAATCGTGCTGTGCCTCCATTTTGTTAAAACTATTGGTTCCTGTAGCCTCCTGTCCAGACTCCTACTCTTTATTATATCTCTCTGCTGCTGTGGTGAAGCATTATACTAAAGAAAAGAAAAATAAAATTGTAAGTAAAATCTAATTCATGCAAACAAGACTTGGACATATCACCCATATACCTAAATAGTGCAAACTTTCAGACTCCTGATGTCACCACCCAAGGGTATGAAAACAGCCTTGGTTTTATTTTGCATTTAGTCTTCAGAACTGTCCTTTCTCCTGTAGTCCTCTCTGAAGGAGTAACTCAGACTGCTTCAGAGAGGACTCAGGCGTGTTGGGGGTAATACTCTCAATTGGCAGAGAGATGTTTGCTTTCCTCTGCAACAGATACTGCTGATTTTGCAACCCAACGGGGTAGTGAGAACTACCAAGGAATTACAGTAAATACAAGATTCAAACATTCACTCTTCATATTGCACTGACAGTACTAGAGCACCTGTCTAGCTCTTGTGTAAGAAAAAGAAAACCCTATTATCCTGCAGTAAGGTCTTTAATTGCCTGGTATGACTCTCTTTGACCCAAAGATTTGGGCTGCCTAGGAGAGGAGACACGAGGGTGAGGACTTGCTTTTTCAGAATAAACGCATCCAATTGCTTATAAAATAATTTGTTGGTGTGGAATGCACACACCACGTACAAATGTACATATTCCATAAGCACGGAAGATAAACATTTAGCAGGAAATAATTTTAAGACTTAGCAGAGCTGTGACAACCAAGGAGAGACCATATTTATCATAACATAGGTTTTCTAGTAACTCAAGAGCATGCAAACTCACTGAGAAAATGTGAGGGTCATGAGAAGGACACAGCTTTAAACTAGATCTCAGAACTGCAGCATACTTTACATTAATAGTGTTGCCATTTTACATCATCACAATCTATACATTATAAAAAATTCTAAAAATATTTCAAACCAAGTTTAATACTGAAAACACAAACAAGAAAAGACAACATCAATGTATGGGGGTTTTATGTAACTTATAAAGATCTCATTCTTTCTAGTCAGTACCAAAAGACTAAAAATCTGCACATAGAAAGAAACTTAAGGCAGCATTTGTGGAGTCATGTAAAGCCTTAGAATCCACTAGGTAGGAAATAACAAAGAAAAGTGAAGTGCCCCCTTTACCTGAGAAGGCTAAAGCAATAATCTTTGCAAGGACACTAAGTTCTACAGTTTTGCTACAGATTCCTGCTGTAAGCTAAGAGCCTCAGGTGTTCCAAGACAGAATAACCTATACCTGCACATACCAACACAGCACGGCAAGGTTTAACACAAACAACATCAATGCCAAATCTAACCAAAATTGCATGATACAGTGATATTTATTGCCCAAATAAAGAACCGGCATCGCTACTGCCACAGCACACACGATGCTTGAGTTAGCTTTGTATTTTACTATGAACAGAGTTAATGCTCCAATAAGACAACAGATGCTTAAAAGCTAAAAAACTTTAGCATTTTGTTACACTATTTTAATATGCACAAGACTAGTAAAACACTCCCAAGTGAATGGATCTTGCAGTACAAGAATAAAATTCAGCAGTTCATGTACAGACAGAAACATATCAGCTGTCACTGCAGAAAGTCACTTCCGAGCCTGCACTGCCTTTGTACTGGCTTCAGCACATTTCCACTCACGTGGCAACTGCTTCCTCACAGTGGTGAGGTTTAAGCACCTCTCAGTTTGTCTCCTTGTTAAATCAAAAGCTGAGCCATGATCCATGCTGAAAGGACCCTAGTACTGGCTTGCTTTCTTGTTATGGAAATATCCACTCCGCCCGTGCTCCTCCAGCCCAAACTGCGGCAGCAAGCTGAGCAACGTGCAGCACAAATGCCTGCCAGTATTACAACTAAAATCCAAACAATTTTCAGTGAAACTATGTCTAAATCGCAAAGGCAGCAACAAACAGCATTCCTTGCAGCAGCCCTAAGCCATTTAAGTGGGCAATTCAAACACATTTCTTGCTATGAAACAGAACTGTTTATTTCAGAAATAGATTTACACACTACTGACACTGGTATACATGATTTATGGAAATCTTCCATGCACTTTCCATTTGAGTAACTCAAGGAATTGAATAAAAATATTTTATAGTAATTTATCTTGAATTTAAGTACATTTTACAAGTTAGGATACGGGCACAGGTGATCTATATTTAAATGGTGACTTTGATACTATCACAAGCCATCAGGAGTTAACTTCTCTAAAAGACAGCCCCACCTTGAAGGAGAAAGGAACTGTAACATGAAATTCCAGTTTTAGTAAACATTTAACAAGAAAACAAAGCAACAGTATATGGAGCTCATCAACAAAGCACTGCTAACAACTCAGGAACATTGAGCTCCATGCATCTTAGCAGCTTAAATAATTTGCATTGATGACACAAACAGTGTTAGTAAACTGACAAGTCTTTAAAGGGAACATTTGACATTTTTGCCCCATTTTCTCACAATAGAAATTTCAAGTAAATCTTTTTTTCTCAGATGTCTATGAGGTTGTTTGTTTGTTTGTTTGTTTTATTCATTATGAACGGTAAAACACACTGGGGAGAAGGGTGATGTGGAAATTAAAAGTTTTGTGTTTCTGGGCTCAAGACAAGTCTCCACTTTTAAAAGAAATGAATTGGTCTGTGATCTCCAAAGAGAATCAGAGGGAGACAGAGACACCACTCCAGACTGCACACTGCCCAGCAGAACTCACCATCCTCTAGGCCAGGTAGAGTCCACTGGCTAGGGAAAAGTGGCCAGAGCTGGAAGCCTTGCCTGGTTGGATGATGCCACCCTGTGACTCTTTGCTCTGCCCCCACCCAATCTTAGCTCAAAAAGCCTTGCAGAACAGCTTCAGGTTCAGATCTCTTTCTGACACTCAAGAGGACTCCTGCCTGCGGAGGAGCTGCTGTCCCTCCTCCTGCATTTGCAGTCTTTACCATTGTTTACCAGAAACTAGGTTGGGCTTGCCTTCCCTCACACAAAATCTTGTTTTTACATAACCATAAGCAGGTTTTCTATGCCTAAGACTTGGTGTAATCTTGAAGACAGAGATCAGGCAAGGGCTGTCCACTGCAATAAAACTGACCCATTCAAGACTACACATTGCCTAGAGGGACAACTCCTGCTACACCGTGTGCCTTGACAGCATCTTCTTAGGGTGCAATGTTATTTTCCTAACTCTAAAGCTTTTTAAAGTGTAGCATGCAACTCCAAATTTACACACTACTGCTCCTTGAAAATCCTCCACCAACTCAAATTTGTCCCATTACAAATGGGACAATACTCAAATCCTTCTGGCACATCACCTCAGCTTGTTCCCCATTTCATTGGGAGCATCTCCTATCGCACAGGGGGCACATGAGCAAATTGTTCATTCTCTGACTGCACACACCAAGCAAAACAGGGATTTTTTTTGTTAACAGCTCTTGCTGTAGGTTAAGGACACCAGTGGTGTAAATTTAGATCACACAGTATTCCTTTCATTGCTGAATTTGTTCAATACCTTCTCCAGCTACTTAAAGGCTTTCTTAGCCTCAGTATAAAATTTTCTAACCTTCTAAACTGGCTGAGTGATTTCTATTTAATTTTAAGCTGATACGTGGCATGGCTCAAGGCTCTGTCCTAGCCTAATTGTGGCTGAAACAAATGCAACACCTCCAAGTTATTTGTAGCAGTTGTCCCCATTCTTACAGAGATGACACAGATCTGTCAGCTTTAAGAAACAGAAAAAAGATTCTTCTTGGTTTGTGTTAGCAGCATCTTCAGCCAGATGAAGGAACTGGGTGGGCTAAGGGAGAAAAGACTGGGAAGCAACCAATACTCAAAGCTAGTAAAGGCCTGAAGTGAAGCACTTTACCTTACTGCAATCAAAGATCAAAACAGCAGCATTTAAAAACATTGTGCTATCCTAGTACCCTTCAGCACCTCATATATGTTATTTGCAGTTGTCCCAAGAGACTGTCTGAAACAGAATAATCTTCTTTAAAAAACATTAAAGCTGCCTCAGAACAAAACTACTTTCTAGTGTTCCTACTGTCCTTGGCTTTGAATAAACTTTGTTGGTGTTGTGATAGATGTAACACCTATGTTACAGATTTTGCTTTTCTTACTAACTAAATCAGTAACACATTTTTCTTAAACCTCCATAAATAAATAAATAAATAAATAAATAAGGATTATTTTTGGCCTTTTAAGGGACTTCATTCCCTTCCTTTCTCTAGGGAATAAAGATCCCTCTGCCACAGAACGTCAGGGTGGCAGCAGTTGGAGGCATCAGCCTCACTGAAGGAACAGAACCCAGACAGAATGAGGAGACCATTGGGACAAGCAGCTCTAGCTCAAATGTACCAGTGATTGAAAGATACCTCTGGATATCCTACTTTGTCCACTTTGCTGTCTTGGACATCCACTGCTTCCCTTTTTAATCCTCAGGGTCACCAAGACCGCTCATCTTTGATGATCAGCCCCAAGTCCTTGATGATTGCCACAGGTCCTGCTGTGTGCCCAAGCAAAAGCTGGGGGAAGGTGGGAGCCACTAAACCCCAGGACAAATGAGGAAGATCAGACTTGGCTTTGTTAGTAGAAATACACATATTAAAGAGAAAGGGAAAAAAAATCTGACTGCCTTCTCGTACTTAACTCAGGTTTGTTGTATCACTTGTGTTGGTAAAAACCACCTGGATCCTTTCACCAACTGAGGCTGTCTCAACTTTCACCAGCCAATCCCAAATTCTAGGACAAGAATGTGAAGCTGGTTCACTATTGCCAATGAAACTGCCTAGTGCATTGACTTGCAGCAGACTCAAATGCCAACACACAGGGTAACCAACCTCAAATCCAGCAGCACAGCTCAGAATAAGACAAATTTACCATAAGACAACCAAGCTTTATTTAGGTGTTCTCATATTCATTTTCTTTCACCATTTGACTGCATGATATATTCCTGACATTACCTGCACCCTCTTTTTCTGTAATTTTTTCAGCTATCATGCTCTGTCTGACAGTTTTCAGCTCTCCAGCAGGAAAACCATTCCCCAAGTACCAGAACTGAGGCCCCTCAGTTCACCCCCCACGCTGGCAGTGCACAGAGTGAATTAACAGACTGCTGGTCCATTAACACTGCCAAAAAAGAAGGTCCTCCAGCTACTGCTTTCTCTGTGGATACAGCAAGGAGAGCTTATGCTGCAGGAGCTTGTGAGAACACGTGCAATTGCAATATCACAGTCTGTAAATATTAACACTAAAACTGAGTTCACTCCAGAGGCTTACACATTTTCTTCCAAAGGCTACTCTTGGATCAGTGAGCTCGCTCAGAGGAAGGCCAAGCATCACGCTCTTATGCCAGCTATTGGCCTAGGATGCATTTTGAAAATCAGAGAGATTTTTAATCTCTACTTTTTATTAGGTTGTCCTCTTTAACTCCCTTTTGAGCTATTTATTTCAATATTTATTAGATAGCTTTCCCACCCTTTTTTTTGTCATTTCGATAGGTTTTTAAAACTTTCGATAGGTTTTTAAAACTTCAGAAATTAGAGAGTTCTCACTCCTGAGATGAATTTAATTCCCCTCACCCTTAATACAGATTTCTCATTTGCTTAAGTCATAAAACTCCTATCAGAAAACTAGATTTCTGGAATAGGGTTGTAGCCCTCCTTAACCTGAATTAAGATAGTATTCTTTCACTACACAGGAAATAAACATATTTCATTATAGTGATCTAACTTTCAATTGCTGCTTTGTTGGGGTTTTTCGTTGCTTGATTGTTTTAGTTTGGGTTTTTTTAAATAATTGGCAAGAATCAAAAACTGAATACAGTAGAATGCTGCAGATCAGAAATCTCCGTCTTCTGCAAGATCTAGTAGAAACTATGATTAAAATATTATTACCCATTTTAAAGATTAATTCAGTATGTTCTTCTCTTCCACTGCAGAAAGCTGGGTCACACTCATCATGAGCCTTAATAGACTTTTCAGCAGTTGCCAAAGCTACTCCAACTGAAACATCATTTTTAGCCAGAGGCATCCAGCTATTCCTAGATGTTATTTAAATTCACATGACTGGAGGGCTTTCTGTGAGACTGTCTAAAGTAATTTGTTTTGTAACTGCCCTCCCTTCCCAACATATACCCTCACAATTTTTAACACATGTATAAGAACAGTGTGTTATTCCCAAGCATGTGCACATTTATAGTTAATTCTATTACTCTGAAGATTTTTAATGTCATAGTATTAGCTCAGCTAGTGTGCTATTTCCAGAAACCTCTGAACCATTTTTAGTTCTAATGAAATCCAGATTATTAAGAACCCTCTAACAAAAGGATTCTCTTCTTTTTCTGGTTTAATAGCATTACATGGCCATGCTATTCCATCACTTTATTTCAAAAGATTTGGAAGGCAATATTTTGCTAAATACACTGGGAGAAAAAAAATCCTGAGCAAGAATAGGATTTTTCCTAGTAACTTCCTTTTCATTTAAGCAAGTGCTACAATGCTGAGACCTTTCTATGGTTTTCTCTCCCCACTCAAGAGAGTTTGCAGTATAGATTATTTTTTTTCAAAGCAGTTTTGTGGTCTGAGTGGTCTTCCTAATTCATTTGTTTTAAGTACTTTTAGAGCCAGCTTCAGCAAGATCTTTGAGAGACTAATCCTCAATCCTGCTTAATTACTCACAAGCATAACATCTTCAAATATATAGTTACATAAACTAGCTAAATCTTTTGTTGAAATATTTAATCCATTCCACGGAATTTAAAGTTAAAAGCCAAGGATTTCTGGAAATACAGAGACTCTTGGATCATGAATCTAAGAGTCAATTGCTCATTTTCTTCTGTGAACCTTATATTTGCTGCCAGCCAACTAGTTTCAAGTTTGAACTAAAAAGTACATTCTCCCCAAATGGATCATTAGAAATAATTTTCAAGGAAAATTTCTAACAGCAATATGTGATCACTTTCAAATAAACGAGAACTGAAGTATATCAGATCAAAAATTACAAACCAAAGGCTATGTTTCATTTTGGAGGTGACTACTAATACAACAGAAGTCAGATTTTGTTTAGAATCACTAGACATAACATGCACTATTAAACAAATACTGGAACCCACTCCTTTATGCCTCCTAATACGCCTCAGGTAACGGTTCTGGATTACCTTTGTGACTTATTCTAACTGGATTAAAGGCAATTTGCTATTTAATTCAAATCCAAACTCAATCTAATTTTGTGAAACACAATTTCTTCCAAGTCAAAACTTTCTGCACAGCAGAAGTCATAGAATGAAGTACCCATGATATCATTCCCCAAAATTAATTTCAATTATACATACTGAAGTAATAAGTGCTTCTGGTAAAACCTGGTCTATCCGATTTTCAGACTGCTAATAAATCTAATAGCTAATCAAAAGCTAAATAGCTTTTAAAACCAACAGGTACAGATTATATTGTTACATTGATGCGTGTTACAAAATTTAAGTTATCTAACACATCAGACCAACATAGGAGAACTCTCAAAGCTCACTCAACTCTTCAGTGACTCAGATGCAAATTCTTTTACTGACATAACAAAACAGCTTAGTACATAACGTCATTCATAAATTTCAATGTAAATATTTTTTCACAAATACTATGAAAGCACTACCTATTAAGGTTGCTCCTTTCTAAGTGGAAGTGACGTGAGACACTGATTTGTGTATTGATAAAACAATAATGGAGAAACATGCTTCTTCATGTATTTATGCACACCGTTTTGTGTGAAACAATTTTTTTAACGGTCACACCTTATTATGTAGTATTGAACAAACAAATAGCAGGGAAGACATATAGAACAACATCCATATGACAAATGCCCTACAGTTTTTCAAAGTGAATATGAGAATTAAATAGTATTAGATACATCCTCAGACTACCAAGTGTCCCTAGGTCTGTCACTTCCCTACAAATTTTTATTTTCACTACAAAATTAATAAATACCAGAACACGCTTCTGGTGAAACTGTGTCATCCTCAAAGATACCACAAAACTCTGATGTAACTTTTGTTTTTCAACACTTGTCTGTATAAGCACTTTGGAGGGTCCTAAAAATAGACTACAGTTTCTCAGTGAAGATTTCTCTTTTCCCTATACAGGTTTTCTTTATCACAGCAAACTCACAGATACGATTCTGCAGCCCCGCATAAAACCTTTGCTCAGTTCAGCAGAGACAACAGATCTCCTTCGACATCTGAAGAGCTTCATACATCCGTTTTTAATGTCCTTGAGTATATTTTTTTTTCTCTTCACAATCAGAAATTCCACAAAAATACAATAAATAACAAAGAGCAATATCTGAGTCCTTGTGAGGTTAATACCTCACATTAAAGGCCCGATAGAACACGTATTCAGGAAGCGAGGAAAGCCCCAAGTTGTTGAAGTTTCTTTTTTAGGTCACTCACCTTAGGTAACTCCCACTCTGATCGGGAACCATCAGCACTGTAGTAGTATGGTCTACCTTGTTCATCTGCGTGTTTTATCCACTGCAGAAAGAAATGTGATGATAGAAAACGTAATCAGAGTGACAGTCACAACAGTAAATCTCTGAGACCTGAGATTTAAAGTTAATTTTTAATTAAGTGCCATCCACTTCAGCAGTGTCTAATGCACAACCTCCATTAACTAACCAAGGTTAGATTGCAGTGAGAGCAACAGTTTCCAGCATCCTGATTTTTCCTTCAGTAACTCCTCAGAAAAAAAGTCCTGCAATATCACACAAGAGATTGTGATAAATAGATTTTTTTTTTTTAAGATGCCATATCTCATTCTTATCAACATTATGTTGTCAGTTTAGGGAGGCACAATCTTTCCATCAGATCTGCATCAGGATCTTATATATAAAATTACAAGAAGCTCAACCAGCAACTGCTGGTAGTTTGAGAGATATATGCACTTGTTGAACAACTTTTTAAAAACATCAATGGAAATATGAGATGCAGTCCCTGGAGAAATCCTGAGGAAGACAAAATAATTTCTGTAATCTCTACAAGCACCTCCCACAAAGAGGTAAAGCCATGACAACTGGGACTGGTCATGCAGAAAGAAAAGAATTTTAACGAGCAAAAATCAACAAGATGATTGCAGAAAAATACAGAAACACTCACAGCAAGGCTCTTGGCTCAAGCAGGTTTCACAAGATTGCCTTCCTATAACTGTTTGTGGTAGGAAATGCTGTTTTTTATCAATCCCAGTGCACTTAAAAAAGAAGGCTGCATTTTTGCTAAAACATAGGAATGTGCTTTACAGATGTTTGTCAGAAACAGATTAAAGAGGATAAAATTCTAAAACTGACATCAAATCCAATTATTTAGAAACTTCTTGCAAATAAAACCTGCAAACTTCAAGTTTGCAAGAACAGGTGGTGCTATAATATGATAAAGTACTGTTTCACTGAATACTTTAGAAGTTTAAAAAACTTAAAATGCAACTTCAGTGAACAATCAGAAAAATGGACTGCTTTACAAATATAAACAAATACTGTAATTTATCCTATGTGGGAGAAATTTTTACAGCATGCCCAGAATCACAGTAAGTTGTCAGTAGCAATTCGATAATAAGAACTGGGCATAAATCTGCTGATATGGCTGTAGTTTAACTAAGAAGTTTGTCTACATCTGAAAGCAGTAGTGAAAATCTCTAATAAAGGAAATTATGAAAGTGATAAAGCAGCATTACATTCAGTTTAAAAACATCTTAACTGGAAGGTCTATGTAGACAAGAGCAGATCTTAAAAGACAGTAAGAAAAACTTATTGGTATGAAGTTCATTCCTGAAGTATAACCAAGAGGACGGGGGAGGGCAGGAACTAAAAAAAAAATATACACCGTATGTTCATTTAATACAATCAGATACACAACTGGAAATAAAACTTCTTCTAAATAACAAAAAACATACATAAAAAAAGGCAGTACACTTGCTAAGGCTTCATGCATATTTTAAAAAAAACCAAAAGGAGATACTGCTGAGGTATGCTCTTCACTTTTGGAAATGCAGGTTTCATTTCTAGAAGTGAATTAGTGGAAAAGATTTAGAACACATGATGAGAAGAAGGAAAAAGTACCTTTTCATTAGTATAGTCATTGGTATATAAGGTTTGACCATGTTCATCCAACTCTTCTGACCAACCCTTTGGAGGAGAACCATACTGACTATCTGACTGGCTGTAACAAGAACTGTGGTCGTTTTCTTCTGATGAAAGATGCTACAAGTAGTCAGAAACATATAAGGCAGTTTTGAGAATGAAAGCGCTTTAAAATCTGAAAGATCAAAGATTATTTGACTAGAAAGAGAATAGTAATGAAATCAGGGAGTTCACATTTTTATACCTTATATAAGAGAATGAGATGCATTTTCACAGTACCGACAATTCAAAGTATTTTCAGAACAACTAGCTTATACTGATATATGTATTTTTTTTATTTCCACTATACTAGGTTTCAGCTACTCAAATTTGAACTCCAGGGGTTTTGCCTATCTAAATTTTATTCCTACAAATTTACATTACTGAATGATGAAGAGAGTTAGCTTTAGTAATCTGCATTGCCTTAAAAAAACCTAGGAGCCCTGCTACCTCGGTTTTCTACCAACATCCCAAATGTCACACCTAAATCCTTCTCCTTTTCTCAATACATCTGGAAACACAATAGTGATTGGGGACGACTTGAAACTCCAGTTCCACCTTCTTAGGTCCCAGCATTTTACAGTATTTGCCCAGTGCATCTTAAAAATATTATAAATTTCCACTCTCCTCCTTCCAACTCTGATACACATGACAAAGAGCATTGCAAAAGCAAGGCTTTCCACCAGGCACAGCTAGCTGAGGTGAAAAATTGCTTTCTGAAGGTAGAAGTAAATTATTATGTTAGGAACAGGTTTGGTGTGTAATGCAGAAAAAAGATTTTACACACACATCAAACAATTTCTCTTCCCCCATAAACCTTGTTCATCCCCTTGCTAACACACTGTGGTCTTATTCTATGCATCCATTCCATGCATCAAAAAAAATATCTCTGCTTTCATCTCCCACAACATCTCTATGCTGTGGTCTCCTGAGGAATTCTATGCAGATTTCTCTTCACAGTGTCTTGGATCCTCAGCTAGCAGGAGGCATAACATTTAAGACATCCTGCTACTCAGGAACTACAGGAGTAAAATACTACGGGTCAGTAACACTGGCATAAGGGTCTTGAGAAAAAATGTAAGGCAGAAGAAAGACACAATTTCAATTTTAAATAGGAAACAACCTCTCCCCAAAAAATTAAGTCTTACAAAAAATATTCGATTATCAGAAATTCCCCAGTAAGTCAGTGGATTTAAAGACTGCATGTTTAGTGACATATCCAAATGATTTCTACCTAGGTTTTTGGCGTTACTTTTCTGAATACCTTACCACTTGTGTGGCACAAACTCCTTCAACTGACCTGAGCCAGCTTACCAAGCACAGCAAAACCTACAGGAAATTTTTAGGCCATTAATTAAGGAACATGAAAAAATGTAAATGTCCTCTACAGCTTACAGAATGTAAGCATGTAAACTATGGATTAACCAATGCAACCTCTATTGCACATGGGGCAGTGTGAAATTCTCATGTGCCAATTCCTAACCACTGTGGGGAGGGACGTCTTCAGTCCCATTTTTACACTTGCAGAATTAAGGCTGAGGAGTTGCCAAGGGTGCTATTGGCCCCATTTGAACCACAGTTTCATGGGATAACTATACACGTATTTAAATTTACATGGTTTTAATGGTTAAATATTAACTTAACCTGACATATGGCCAATCAATGTAGAAGACTTTGGACATTTTTATTATTACTATCTACAGAGATTATGACCTAATAGTATAATACATTGATATTTGCCTCTTCCAAGCCACTCCTGATACTGAAGAAACACCTTACACAGGTAAAACCAACCAGAGGATCTAAAAATGAAAATTCTCCTAGAAAAACCACCGTTGTATAGTAGGAATGACTGTTAATGTGTCTATCTGCATGGCATCCATATAATGATAGTTTAGATGCTGCAAGGCTTAACTCATATCCTGTACATTTGCAGACCTAAACTTCAGCAAAATTCCTGAGTTGTGACAAATTTTACCAAGCCAAGGCATTCCTTGTCCCTCAGCTGTCAGGAGCAGCTGCTAAAGCTGCATCAACACGGTTTAGAGAACACTGGCCAAACCATGTTCCGCAGCTTTCAGTTTCACTTTCGACATTTTTTCAGCATTAACTGCCTCCATGTTTTTCTCATATTGTCCGTGCTTTGTCTTGTCTCATCCTCAGTTATACTATACCACACTTAAATAAAGCCATCTTAAGCAGACAGCTGCCCATCCTTACACCTTACAAGAACTCTGCTGTGACATTAAAGGGAATTACAGAAGTTGTTCCCCACATCATTGCTTCTATTGTCATTCTTGGCTTTTTTCCATTCACATAGAAAATTCCTGGGGGCAGAGACAGAGTTCATCTCCATGCATTTAATAGGAACAGCTATTTGTCTCCCTTCTATCACTTAACCAGTCTAGCTTTTCATGTTACTAGTACTTGTGAAAGTGAAAATAATCAGGACGAATACTAATTAAGGAAGCTACCATCCCTTTATTATCGTTTGTTTATTTTGAAACAAAAAAACATGGAATGAAATCTCATTCTGGTCACATGATTTAAATTCTAGATTTGAAAATCATTTAAATCCCATTTGCTTTTCTACAGCTGTTGGGTAATTGTGGATGTCTACTTCACATTGTGATCTCCTATCTGGGTATTAGGGGTTTGCCTTCTCTGATATTGTGACATCTCATTCCTTTTACAGCTCAACTTAATTAAATCACTTCACTTGACTAATTTCTCCTACTTACTGTTAAGCACTCCTTCCTCAAATACATTAACAAGTCACTGCCTCTAATACATTTTATCTGTAATTCCAAAATCTTGCACACTTTCTGACAGGACCTGTTGACAGGACTTCACTGCTTCCCCACATCCCATCCATATAACATGTAACATCCCTTTAACTGTCATGACCTACAACTGTTTTCTTTGTGCCATGTCTGTGACCACCTACTTTGGCAAATAAGGTACAATTCTGCCCCTTTGTAATTGTCCAATAGAATTCAACTTCCTAATCACAAAGTTCAAAGGCCAACTATAAACTATGTCACGTTCCATATATTACTCACATATTAGAGTATGTGATCACTCGGTTCTCATTTTTACATCACTTTCCATTTTGCTACCTAATACAACACAAGCTCCTCTGAGCATAAATCAGTAGAAACTGGCATGTAATCCTTCTGCACATACTCTTCTATTATTAAAAGAGTGTAGTTCAGACTAGCATAAAAGTCAACTTATAATTATTAAGACGTGTTAGCTCTAATTTTTCCTAATCAGACAAAATTTGGGATGCCCTACATTTTACTGTAGCTTAGGCTTGGATCTCAACCTTTACACTCTGTATTGGATTAAGTACCCAGAGGTTCCAAAAAGGAACACAAACAGCAGAATGTGAAGTATGTTCTCAAATGCAGAACAGAAAAGGAAAGAAGGGAAAGAGTCGTGGGGGGAAAGGCAGCTTCAAAACCAACACATGACTGCTGTAAGTGGATTGACGTGGCCGTGCCCCAGGTATCTCTCCCCAGACTCATATTTTGAAAACCCAGTCAAGACACAAATTACCTAAGGAGCTTATGCTACCGGAAATACAGACTTAGTGTCTAGTTAAAAATCAAAACATTGGTCTCACGAAGACTGAAAACTTGATAGACATGACTGTCTGATGGCCAACTTGTGATACCTGAAGCATCACAAATAAACAGAAGAACTGAGATGAAAGAAGTTACGGGCAATTTTAAAAAATAAATTAAAAAATCAAGCGTTCTGAAGATGCAACCATGTCGTGAAGCAATGGTACAGACGTATGAGTAAGAGTCAGGGGGATTGCTTGCAGATGGGGAGGGAGAAAGAATTCTTGCAAGTCCTTCCACGAAGAGAAGGAAGAACTACAACAATGAGAAAACCAGTTACACTTACGACAAGGAGAATCACTACTCAAAAAAGCAATCGCCTGATCCAGACCAAAACCAGTCTTATCCAGCAAAAGGACAGTCAGTGATAAATTAAGAAACCACCGCCAGAGATACCAAAGGGACAGGCATAAACATTCCATCTGTTTGCCTGTTGCTGCCATTCTCCTGTGGCAGGAAAATTTGGCTATTTAAATGCCGGTGGATGTCATGGCTGCTGTGAAGGCCGTTGCCAAAAGAAATGAAAGGTTTCCTTTTGCCTTTCTCTCCTGTTCCTGTTCCTACCTTTCCAGAGGTAGACTTCTGTGATAGGCTTCCAGCAATCGAAAATTTTTGAGCAGCCCACAATTCAATTTTAAAACTAAACTCTCGTTTTATAGTTTTTATA
>VZTA01023060.1:166353-199616 GCA_013398855.1 Mohoua ochrocephala | reverse complement strand
AAATATGTATATATATATATATGATATATACAGAGAGAGACTATATATAGCTGGTGCAAGAGAAAATCCACCAAAACTATATATATATTTGAAAAGGGTACATAGAAATGAAATATGTAGATGATTTCTTGATAAATATTTGATTTTTCTTTCCATCAGGAAACTGGTTAACCTCAGCACTGTTTGGACACAAGAGCACTACTTTAAGCATATCTAAATAGTAATATCCATCTCTCCAACTATTCCTTTGCTTTATCTGAACCACTGCAGTTCTGATAAACACAACCCACCGTCACGCTTTCCCTAGCAACTGGCTGCACAGAATAAATTGGCACCTCAAATATTAGTCCAAATCATCTTTTAACAGAAATAACTTCATGGTAAGCTTCAACTGTCTCAAGCAAGGCGAGTAGCAAAGCTTTGCCAAAAGGCTTTGCAAGAGCAAAACTTTTACATGACGGAAAAAAATCCATTGATATATCTAAAGAAGATGTTAATGGCCTGAACGTAATCTAGTCAAAAGTAGCCATATCTGCTATGGGGCTGTTTTTACAGGCATTTTTACAAGTTACTACTCTTGCACACAGTTCATGTACGCATTCTTGTACACAAAAGCAACTCGAGTGAAACTGTTGACTACTTCACACCAAGACATACAACCAAAAAGACAAAGGAAGACACTCCTTGACACCTTGAAACTCAGAGATACCAAATTCCACAGCAAAAGACCATTCATATGCATTACAATCTCATTGCTTTTGATCTCAGAAGGAACTACCTCATGATCTGCATGGCTCTGGGAATCCCCTTTATTAATGCTTGCATCTCGGGCCCACCGCGGAGGTTTCCAGGTTCGTTCCTGTGATCCTCTGTTGTAGTAATAACAGCGTCCTGTCGTATCTTTATGGGTTTCCCATTCCCCATTTATTTGGACTGGAGCACTTGTAGGTAGTGGTGGAAGTGCAGACTGAGATATTTTCAGTTCTTGTAAATTAGCATAAACTGGTGAATCAGGCCTCCCTTGGCTTGGTGGAGTAGTTGGCTATTGAGAGAAGAAATGCACTGTTAACGAGCAAATGAATTTTCGAATGCTCCCTTACAAATCAGAATACAGTAGTAAAACAAACCAACAAACTCCTTTTTTTGTTGTTAAGTACAAAAGCACAAAGGACAGCCACAAAATGCTGGCGTGTAAGAACATTAGATTCTTAATTCTAAGGTAGATATCACAAGCTACATTAATTTAATACTGAACCAATTTTTCAGCATTTCTCCAGTTGACAGCTGATAATTATGTCTTACAGCGGATTTGAAATACACTGGAATCGTCATCAAAAAATTATATGCTTGCCATGCCTTGTAGAAAAACTTCAGCTTTACAGTTCAAGTATTGCTCAGAAACTCAGTAATGTGATCTTGTTCAAGACAATACATAGCATTTCTGAGATGCCACTTGTTCAGCAAAGATTGTTCCCCAACCTTCCCACCTCACTGCTAATACAGTGATGGTGAATGTAAAGCAGCACCTTTGCATTCTCAGCAAGGTCTGAAGAGGCAGCTCAGTCAGAAAGACGAGCACAATGTTGTGACTAAGAAACTCTGGAAAACACCTGGACAGTTTACCTGTATGCCTTTTCAAACATGCTTATTTAAAAATATTTTAGGCAACATCACCAAGTGTTTCAATTAACCCTCTCTTCTTGTAGAAATTAAGTGGATATTCTTATCCACCTGATTTTTTTCACATACATGCACAGAAGCAGAACAACAAATACCTACAAGAAAACAAACACTAATGACAATTTGTTTTTAATAAATAGTTTGCTAACATGACAGCCAGCAGAAATTACTGTTGAAACACCACAGAACTTACTGAAACCACAAGTAGTTCCAAATGAGCCACTACCGTGCTTAGGAGAGAAATAAAGCTTCAGATGGTCAATTTTTAAAGTCTAATATAAACACACCGTGCAGAATGTAAGAGCATGTGTTTTCATGAGAGCTGTGATTGTAAGATTGGGACAGCAGCTAGTTATTAAACCAAATTAGAGAGTTTCCTGGTAATGCACTGCCATTTCTGTATTTTGGGGCACAAAATTTAGGCACTCTAAAGGAAAGAACTAACTATACAATTTATACCATCCCCTTGGTTTTAACTGAGCAGCTTTGCTGTAGGCAAGTCCTTGTGCCTCCTGTTGCTATTGCATTACATAAAAGATCTTTTATAATGTACTTTTAAACATTAAAATCATAAGATGCTAATCTAGGCCACATCTAATCATAAATTGTCAGGGTTTGCTCAGGCAAGACAGCATATCATACCACACAATCAGATATAAACTGATTGCACCATAGGTAGAACCAAATATGGGCAATATCCACAACCAAAGGGGGAAACAACTCGAGAGGAACTTAATGAGATTATAACGGGCACGGACTTGTTTTGCGTGCCTTTAAAAGAGACAACACAGCTTACTAGATATAGCAAGTACAGGACATCTAAGGCAAACCACAAGGGCTGAAAAAAAAATTGCAGCACCGGCAAAATCAGAGAGCCAAAACCAGCTAGTATCCTTCTATACCCAATTCAAAGGAAAAATCTGTTACAAAACTTGATGACAGTAAAAGGCTCTTTTTCTACCATCCAAGTCACACATGCCTTTTTTTTTTCCCCCTTTCCTTTTTTTTTTTTTTTTTCTTTTCTGTGAGGAAGGTAGAACAGCTGCCTTTGGTAAAGTTGATCTTGAGAGCACTAAGAGCATAAACAACACTACTGTGAACAAAGCACCACCCTACCGTCTTCAGGGATGAGCCAGTTCCCTGGGATGTTGGGGCAGTAATCTTGACGCCTCCTCATTCAAGAGCACCGTTTCTGCCTTGGTGTCCTAAGAGCCTGCAGAGCTGCATCTCCCACATAAACCATCCTGCCAACAAACCACGGGGTTTCTCACTGAAACGACTCCACAGAACGCACAAACCTCCAGCTCCTTCCTCTATTTTGAGGAAGTGGCAAAAGTGGCACCACCAAGCGCCCTGGCTGCTGCCACGGGGGGGCTGGTGGCTTGCACAACTCTCACCTCCTCCTGAAATTCCTCTTCTACGCAAAGCAATAAGGCAGCTTTCCTGTCTGCTCCGCATTTAACAGCTGCTTTTTTATTTTCGTTAAGACAGTTAAGTGCCATCACTGAAAGAACAGTTCTGTGTATTAATAAAAGTGTTTTCCAAAGAGAAAGCCTGTGACACAGAATGCTTGGTATAGTTTTTCGAACCTTTTTTCAAGCAACACATAGCAATATGGCTCAGAGGCTTCACACGGAGGTTTTCAACCATTTCAGCATTATAACCAGCACAACTCCAGATGAAACTGCAGGACGTGGATGTGCTCAGCCAATACTGGGAGCTCGCACCCGAAGTACTGCCACATAACTTGGGCAGCATACTAGTTATGTTTAAAACAGTAACACGACATGAAAGTGTAATGAGGGGATTTCTTCTGAATGCTTAGTGCTTCCAAACTCAATATACCAATTTCTGGTTTTCGAGGAAAAGACAGAACTTTTGTCTTGAGCAACAAACAAGACAACTAGCTGTCCTGCCTGGCCAACCCTCCAGCTACTTTCATTCCCTGTTGTTTTCTCCTCTGACAGATGTTTCAGGCAGAATTGCATGATTTTTGAAAGGCACCTGGAAGTTACTGCTTTCAGTGAAGCATTCAGAAAATGCAAAGCCACCAATCTGACTAAAACACACCGCTTAGCTCATAAGTACATCTTTGAGGGATATGACTTTGTTATCAGGAACTATTTTAAATAACCTTGTAGCACACAAGGAAACTTCCTCATACCCCGAGCCATGCGATGAGGTATGTTGTTGTGTCTATGATTATGCTCAGTTCAACAGCACCCAACCTTACCAAGGCTAATTTTGTCAAGAACTTCTTATTTATTTATAAGAGAAACAGCTTTCAGAAAGTTCAAAGTTTCCTGAAATCATCATTAGTGTACGTTCTATGCCAGTGTTGGCAGGAAGGTCAATCCCCCCTCGCCCCCAATCCTCAAGCTGGGAAGGGGAGTCCCACACAGGCAGGTCAGAGTGGATGTCCCCGTGGAGCTCCCGGGCACTGCACCCCCTCCCCCTTTCCTTTCGGATGAACATTTCGTGAGTTCACAACTGAGTACTGCAAAAACCTTGAATAGTTTCAAACCAAAAAGCAGATTAATTTAACTTTCATTTATCAAAATCTTTACTCACTGACCGTATTAATAAGAATAGACAAAGCATTACCTAGATCAAAATAGTTTCTGATCACTTCCATGGGTGTATGCCCAAAACCAGACATACACAGTTAATGGAGATTTAAATATATGCTAAACACTAAACAGGACTTCCAGCAAGAACTTCCCTCCCCGAGGCCTTTTTTTGCTCTATCAAACTCTGAATGCTCATAAACATGGAATTTAATCTTCCCAAAGAGACTCCTTGTCTTCTCACTATCAGAATTGCAAGAACACGTCCTTCAACGTGCCCATGCACGCACACACAAAACGCCTTATACTCCAAACATTTCAACATTCATTTGCTGTTTGATATGGATTTCAGACTTTTTCATGTTGCTTTCTCCTGCTAAGAACAGTGAAGGACTCTTGCTAGAAAAGTGATGTAGGAAAATTAGAAAGCAAAAACACTTCTATGACACTACAACCGGAATTAAAATTGTACAGCCCATTAAGCACTCTGGCAACTTCAAGAACATAAGGACCTCTCCCAGAGCTCAGTAATGCTCCTGTATAATACTGTAGAAATCTGCCACATTTAACCTCAGTCTCTCAGAAAAGTCTGCTAGCACTAAATCCTTGCTAATTGATAAGGAAGAGAGTTTCATGCGGGCAGGACAAAGTTTCCAGGATCAACATACAGCGTTCTTCAAAGAGAGACTGCTCACACAGCATTTCCAGAACACAGTTTTTATACTGGCACAGTAGGAAGCAGATACGGGCCTTTAAAAAAAACAACCTGTTAATCATTCATGAATGAACAGTCAACATTTTTAACAAAGGCCACAGATATGCTATCAGGCCTCTGGAAACCTGAACTCAGTGCAAGGGAAAGCAAACGTACACATTCTGGTAATGAAAAGTACCTTGTGAAGGAGCATAGTACGCCAGCAACAAAAAGCCAGAAAACAAAGTTTGCTTAACTGGTAATTACCTTTTTCCTTTTATAGAACATAAATTCAAGACAAAAACTTCTAGAACATAACAACTGCCTACAGAATGACTGCAATGCTAGCCTGCAAAACACGACCTGCCACACATCAAATTGCTTTCACTGTCGTGCCTCTGTTTGCAGCTTCTCTTAATGTTATGAACCTGAATGTAAAAGCTTTCATTTCAGTAGCAGCATTCAGATTCCTGTAAATAACTGCTAAAAATTAAGAACCTTAAAAAAAAAGAAAATAAAGGCAAATGTCAATACTCTTTATGAAGTTACAAGCAACAGATTGTCCATACTCATGCAAAAGAAGAACATTATATTGAAGGAAAGCAAGGGAACACTGTCTCTGCAGCAGCAAGCTGAAGAAAGGAGAACAGGCAAATCCCACAGCATCCTGAGACTGGGAATGAAGCATCCCAGTTCCCTCAACAACTGAGCTTCTTGCCAAGGAATTGCCGCTGTCCTTTTAGGAAGGCCCGGGACTTCAATACCAGCTTTATTCAACAAGAACGATACAAAAGAAATCTCAAAAACTCTACAGTCTCATTTTCATAAAGTGACAGCTTCAACTGGAATAATTAGCTCATCTTTTCCTTCCTCTTTCCGCTTTTGGTTTTTATTTTTACAGACATGCTCTGGACTCTATTTTCTTTCTAACAGATACAGGCATATTTACAATTTATACCCAAAAACCCACGGGGAAGATTTTTCACTGAGGCCTCTACTACCTCAGAGGTGAATAGAGCAAGCTAATTGAACAAGCCAAACTGAAATGGGAACTGAAACAATTTTTTATGCTCTAACCTTCTCCAACATAGGCTGGATAATTCACACTGTAAGTCTAAGGAACATATAAAACAATGAGAGTAAATATTATAAGCCTGCTAACAGCTGATTATAAATTTCAGACAAGCTATAGTACTGCAAGTATTATTTAACTACACTGAAGTTCTTGTGTTCAGTTGATTTGCTGCTATTAAGTGGTAAGAAAAAAATATGACATTGCAAAGCAATACAGAATTAAAATCATCCCATACAAATCATTCACATATATCTGCCTAATAAAGGTCATTCAACAGTTAAATGTTTAAAGTGTCCCATTTAAAAATTAAGCAGATAGATTCAAAGTAATTTCTTCATGGCTAATCAGCAACTTTCCATTAGGCTGGAAACAGTTAAATTAAGCATGATTCACCTTTGCTAATTTTATCTTTCAGGAAATTTTGTATTTTACTTACACTGAATTACAGGCTGAAATATTACTTCCTTCTATTACTGGAGACAGTTGCATACAATTAATTTTATTATATATACTTCTATTAATATTTTGTTTAATGAAACCAGATTATGAAACAGAGTCTTAGTACATAGGACATCGGGGTTCCCAGAATGTACTTGTGTTATTTCAGCCATGTAAGCTCCCTTCTGTTTTAGTTCTCTCATAACACAAAAACAAATTTCCTATAGTTGGCAAAAACATAAATCATTATCTTGTGCTACTGTAATCTACCAATATCTAGGTGCATAGCAAAAAGCCCCTCAAACGAAATACAGCCCCTTCCCTTTGAATCCCAAAAGAAGTGACTTAAATTATTTTCATACTCATCAAGATAATGATTTATTTAATTGTATTGCAAAATCCTGCAGCACAGAAAGCTAAAGGTGGCTGCTTCTGCCACATTCGCAACACTTGGGAACAGAAATGGAAACTGGCTGCAGCAGCAGGACACAGCCTGTGATGGGAGGGAGCACTTGGCTGGGTCTTGCAGTACCAGAGACCACTCCCAGATCATCCATCATAAGTGACCGATCAAAGAAAATTGATGGCAAACCTTTTTTCCCCCCACATGCTCTGCAAATTTCCCATTCACATTTCTGCAGTTGCTCACTGCATGAGCAAACCATTACATATGAACGTAGGAAGTTTACAGCAATAAAAGAAGGTATACTGTAGGACTGCAACAGTGATGTCAAATATTTTAAAAAGCGGAAGTAAGATCTTACAATGAGATCCTTTGTAAAACATGCACAAAGATGACAGTGTTTACCGTACTTGTACTTTGCCACTTGCACAATCTAGCTTCTCCCTTCCATAAAAAAGCTTTTGTCCAAGGATATAGACAAAGCTGCTTTTCCTATAGCAGAAAATTTCAATACCATATGAAACACTTTACGTCATACGTGCTTACACAGCAGGCTGACCCCAGTTAGGAAAGAGCGGACAAATTTGACAATGTTAGAAAGTCAGACATTAAATTTCCTTCATTCCTTTTCCCCCTCTGTTCACTTCACCAGATCGAACACTGATACTTTCAACACACATAATATAGTTATCTGTAACCTAATTCAGAAATTTAATCCGCACCTTGAACAACCTGGATGTGCCATACAGAAGGAGATTTACACGTTTATTTTTCCTCCACTTTTATGGAAGTTAATTTCAAGTTGCTTCTGCATTTTAGCTCAATTGCTCTCAATTCTTGAGCTCTGTGGAGCCCACAGTACATGTCTGAATGCAGATTTGTGAATAATAAAGCTGTTGGGAATCATTTGATGTCTCTCAAAGATACATTCTATAAAAACCAAGATAATACACTAAGAAAACACAAGAAAAACCTAGCTTGCTCTCTCTCGAGTGTAAAATTATCCTGCAACAGGCCAATAGGTACTGCTTTTCAGATGGGAAGTATCACAAGAGCACAACAAGCTGTTCAGTTGTTTTAGAACTGTTACAGCAGAATAGTCAAGAGTTCCAGAAGTAGTGGAGATTCCTCACTTATCAAACCATTTACTGTTTTAACTGGTTTAATGTATAGCTGCGCATCTCATTTGCCTCAGAGAGGTGAAAGTATTCTTAAAGACAGATTATTAAGATCTTCATGGAACACTTCTATGCTGTGTCCATTACAGAAACACAGCACGTCTAAGAAGTTAGCTCGTATGAAATATTATTGTGGGAATGGCGTAGAATGGTATTATTTGAACTCATAATAGCCTAAAGGTCATGGAAAAGTTTCCATTATAGTCACTTCAAACTGAACAGCAATTTTTTCTACACTTTACATTTTCCAAAGTACAGATCCCATAGCCTTTAAGTGTACTTTTGAGGGTCCAGTGCTTACACAAAGCAGTGTAAAGCCAGGAACCCATGAAAAGTGCAGATGGGAAAGTAAATACCACCTCTGATAAAATTCCCAAGTTACTGAAGTTGTAGTACTGAGCAAGCTCAAATACCTAAAAGATAGCTTGAGAACCGCTTGAATAAACAGAATGAAGTCTAAATACTACCACACAAGTTACCAAAACCCCATCATTCA
This sequence comes from Mohoua ochrocephala, assembly GCA_013398855.1. Taxonomy (NCBI): domain Eukaryota; kingdom Metazoa; phylum Chordata; class Aves; order Passeriformes; family Acanthizidae; genus Mohoua; species Mohoua ochrocephala. Next base: position 191,085 of record VZTA01023060.1, on the reverse strand, counting down.
GCAGAGCAAAAACTGTAATATTCTACTGTTAGAAATAGGAGGAAAAATCCAGAACAATTAAGAATTTTTAAACTCTATATATGTATTATAATGGTCCACTTTCACAAAAGATAGTTGGGGATTCTTAAAAAAATACAGAAAATAACAATTTGCAAGAGGCAGTTCTAAAACAGAGCAGTCATCAGATCTGTGTTCTGTTAGAAAGGGTATTTAATTCCAAACACTTGACAAGAAAATGCACAACTCCCACACAGTTTACAGCTGCTGTCCTTTTACTCTGCTGCAAAAGCAGATTTCTCTTGCGTGAAACTCTGCTTCACCAAATGTTGCTCATGGCAGCAAATTCTGCAAGCGTTTGTTACAGTAGTAGCTCTTTGTTAGGTGTTAGAATAATTTCAAAATACCTTCTTGAGCTTATGAACTGCAACACTTAAAAGTTTTTAATAACATAAGCAGCTGCAGAACATCACCAGTATTCAAACAGTATGAGCAAAGCTGATGTATGAGCATACTTACTGGGATACTGGAATTGTCTTATGGGATTAACTGAGGTGGCAAACCCCAGTAAAGAACACAGTTAACTGGCCTAGGAAGCAGAGTATCAAATCAGATACTAGAATGGCATCTGTTGGTTTGCCTTACTAATATATTAATAGCAATACTTTCAGTTGTGTAACTGGTAGGCTCCAGTCCCTTTATACCCTGCTACCCTCCACATCCGCCTCTCCAAGCATTCCCTGAGTTTATTACCGGCAACTACCATCCACAAGCTACTATACCTCCCATGTGCCCCAAAACTCCAGAGGGTAATTTCCTGGATTACACTGTTTCACTTGGGAATAAACTTCAGAAAGAGCCAATGTAGCTGTGGCTCTATTCACATTAACTTCCATAAACATTGTATTAAAATCTTGGGACACAAGTTTCAAGACTGCTCAATTTATCAACAGCAACACCTGAAAAAGCATGTTCTAGGGATCCTGACTGGCTAAACAATTTCAAAATATATGATTTGAAGAACCACATTTTACATACTGTCACGCTAACTCTATACCTTTACAAACCAAAACGCAAATTATACACCCAAAGTCTAGAAAAATTATGATAAAATCTGTTCATCAAGTAACGTATTCACACTAATATAAAATAAACTTGGATTAGGGAAATAAGAATCTCAGGATGTTCTTAAGCCTGTACACACAAAGTCCACGTTTCTAATTTCAGGCAATTTTTTCAAGAGCTATCCTTTTTAACACGTCAGAATATCTACTATTAAAAAAACCCAAACAACTTTTCTTCACTTTTTCCTTTTGAAAAATCTGGTCTGCTCATCTTAGCAGAAAGGGAAGCCAAGAGAAAAGTAACTTGCCATTTTAAATGAGTTAGTTACCCTAACTACCCATGCACACGAGCAAAGAATTTCCTTTGTGCAGAAAGGCAGAAGCAGCACTGACACTTCTGCTTAGACCAGGAGTTCAGCAAATGCGTTTGCTAATTCAGTTCATGTAACCAAATTAATAAAGCACATAGTTCAATGGACTCAGCCAACAACTCAAAGTTTAGAAAACAAGAAGAAACACATTCATTTGTTTCAGAAAAGAAAACATTGATGATACATTTTTAAGACCTGGCTACGCTGGTCTACTGGCCACCGGCTACCAAAAGGAGCAATCCCATCTCCCTTGCCCTCTGTACCCCTGACGCTGATGTGACCCTGCAGGAAAGGGACGGAAAAAAACAGAATGGCAATAAATTAACCCCATTGAGACTTTAAAAACAAAACAAACGAAAACCCCACAAACAAACAAAAAGCCCTCCCATATTTAGACTCCTTAGGTATTCGCAGGTCACTGCAAGGTCAGCTAGAGACACCTCTGAAGTGTCTGACCAAGGAGAGCAGGACCTTCTCTTTCAGAACCTCTCTGCTGGTTCTTAAGGAGGTTTAGCTGCCTAATTAAATTCCAAAGGTGGCTGAGAGATGGAATTATCTTCAAGAATCTAAACCAGAATCAGTTAGAGAAACAATAATAAGTAAAGAACTGTCTATTTCTCCCAGGGACAGGAAAGAAAAAAGGCCAGATTGAAGGGGGGGAAAAAAGTTACTTATGTATGGAGCAAACAAAGAATTAAATTTTGCAACAGCCTGATCAGGAAAATAGGGAACTTTCCTTGAAAGCTTAAGTGCAGTTCAGCCCACAGCCTTCAATAGCACTTTTGGCATTCTTGCTTCTGTCCCCATGCAGTGAGAAAGAACCATAATGTGGTTGTTCTCCATTTTCCTTACCCTCACAAGGCTTTGTAAACAAGGTTACATTACAAATCTGTAACCCTCATCCTGAAAAGCAGCACATTCACATCTGAAGTTTGAAACAAATGGAGAAGCTATTAGAAGTATACAGCAAGAAGCTGATTTATTGTACAAGTATGCACAACTGAAATGTTGGGTTTAAGTCCTTGTTTCTTCTTAAGGAAAAGCAGCAGCCTCTAAGAAAGAACAATACAGTACCATGGTGAATGGAGCATTAAAAATCTGAAGTAGAAGAGGCCTCATGCCATCAAAGAAGGAAATAAGTACCCCAAGTAGCTCAGGCAGAGAATAACAAATATTTTTGAGATGACTAAGGACAGCTCTTCCTGTCACCTCAGAGCACAGAACACAGCAGTAGGACGAAAGATAAGAGTGAAAAGAGAAAGATACTTTGTTTACTAGCTTAAGTCCCTCACTTGGAATGCAAAAACTGAATTCTGAAGAACGTGGTTTTGTCAGCATTTTGAGAATAACTGTTTTAACATGAAATCTAACATGTGCAATACTTTACATATGGAGCATAAAACATTTTCCTCACAGCTTCTTGAAAAATTAAAAAATATTACTAATATTAATTTTTAGTAAAAAAACCTGGGTCAGGAATGGTGGGAATATCTTAAATCAATTTAAGCAGGGAAAGATGCCACATTCTCCTCTCCTCTGCAAACCAGCAGGGTATCTCGGTAAGTTAAAACCCAGAAGCATTATAAAATCATACCAGTAAGGAAAGAGGAAATTTTCTCTCCCCTTCCCCCACACACTTCCCCCAAAAAGAAAAATTTAAGGACAATTTTCTTCAACCTGTAGCAAAATTGGCATGGATGAAACAAGAAGCTACCTGGGTCTAGTCACCCTTCCAATTTCAGACATTCCCACAAATCTGAGGGATGAGTTATGGACAATCAAACTTCTCAGATTTCAGAAAAAAAATAGGGACATACCCCCATTTTCAGTCGTGTCAACCCTGTAGTGATCCCGTCCTGTTCACTACGGGTTAACCCCAAAAAATTCATAAGATGCAAAACAAACCAGACAAGAAAACACACACAGTGCCATACTTGTAGCATCAATACATATTTTATCAGAGCAAGCAAGTTCAACAATGGACAAACCCACTTCCACGTTCAGAGATGATCAAAAAGGCAGTAAAATCATTTTTATATTAAAATGCTTTCCAGCACAGAATTTAAGTCACCCAAAGCAATATCCTGAAATGTGCCAACAAGTGGGAATGCTTGTGCTTCAACCGTGCTTCTCCCCTGGCTGTGAATTATCAACTCCACCATCCTCAGAATTGCAGCTGTTAAGTCAATTCCCGGGTACAATTTGCAAAAACAACCCCAAAATGTTATGAGCTGGCAAACCAGACATGTTTAACTAAGAGTAGTTTTACTGGGACCTGTGGCCATTTCCCGCTGGTTCACTTTCACAGCTGCAGCACTGACAGGAAACTTCAAGTCATTCTTCTTCCCTGAGAAGTTGCAAATAAGCAAATGATGAAACAAGCTGCATTTTGTAATACAAAATAGAGGTCTTCCAAACTAAGTGAACTGGGCTTTGGGGCTTTTGCTTAACTTCTTTATGCTTCTGAGTAAATGCAGTGCAATCCAGCAATCTAAAATCCAGTATTCATCTGTTCAGAAGCAGTTAATTGTAATTTTCACAGTTCAAATATAACTTCTATGTGGCCATTAGGATTTAAAAAAATCTGTGGATTGTATGCCACAGTAGCAAGAAAGAACCACAAAATAGCATCTATGCATGCTGCCTATAGCATGTCTATTCTATCTTAAATAAAAGAATTGGTGAAGGGACTATGGCAGTGTGTCACATGGTCTAGAAACTTACTTAAAAAAAGGGGAGAGAAAGAGTGTATGCCACAATATTCAAAGAACAATAATGAATGGGCACATCAACAATTCCCCCAGAAGCTCAGCACAGCTATCCACCCTCAAAAGCCAAAACTAAATCTGAGTATCTCTCCTCTTCCAACAATATTCCTTAAACATAACCCAGTTACAGGTTTCACACAGAAAATTATTGCATGATGTCCATTGGTATATGTTACAAAATGGGTGTCAGAACGTGTTCCAATGGTCCCTTATGCCCGACATGGACTGCTGAACAATTAAAAAGCTTGTTACTATCTATTCAACATAACATGCTGTGTTTGCTGTAGACACCAACTGCACAAGTTACAGGACACACACACACACACACAAAGTCTTACTTCAGTTTTCTGTGTGGATTTCCTTCACTCAGGCAAGTATGAACATCTACTGTAATTAAATGTTTAACAGAAATCCCCCTGCTTGTTTGCAGGTCCTTCCCAAAGTCTGAGGATGAAAGACCCCTTATGAAGAGCTGAAACAAAGAGGTAACAGCCTGCCAGACATGAGGAGGAGGTGTGTGGGAAGGGGGTCAACTATTTTGATATTTGAAGTAGACTCATCTCCCAAGGCCTGCTGTCACAGTTACATCAATCCAGACAGGGTCTGCTAAAGATGCACTGATCATAAAGATTGCATCTGGTCTTCCCAGGGACGGCACTGCATTCAAAGTAGAGCCGTTCTTACTATGAGCAGCACTACTGGATTAAGACCATGAAAACCTTTCTTGAATTCTGGGCTCCAGGCATCAGATAAGACTCTCAGAAGTAAGAGAAATGAGTGAGAGCAGCTCACTGGTAAGTGAACCAGACCCTGCAATAAAAATAGGAAGCAGAGTTCTTTGTCACATCCCTGCCCATCGTGCAGAGCGCCTGGGATGACTGGTACCACACTGGGGAGGGGGAAAACACAGTGACCCTTCTCACTTCTCCCATGATTGTAAGGCAAACTCACAACTTACTAAAAGTAAAATAAACTGATGTAATTGAATTCTTTCTGCTATGCAACACCATTTTTTCACTGCTGACAACAAAAACTGAAAATCATCTCAAGCCCTAGATATCAGAGATTCATTCCAATTCATCAGCAAAATGAAGGACTTGCTAAACTGCCCTAAAAAGAAAATACTGCCCCTAAACAAAAGACAGGGAGGAAAAAGAAAGTCAGATTCAGATATCTGGCACTAACCCTCTCTGAAACCTACTCCTGGTGATCCAAGTGAAAGAGGCCACACTAGCACACACATTCTGCTGTGCACTGCATGCTCCAGATTACAAAGCATGTTCCAAAATACTGGGGGGTGAGACGTAATCTAAATTAATTTTAAAAACTCCAAATAATTTCTGTGATTTTTTTTTTTCACTGAAGTAGGATTTACAAAGTCTTCTGACAAATGTAAAACTGTGACTAAATTTAGAGAGTATGTTTAAATGGACTAATTACACAGATGCTTTTGTTGCCAGGAATCTATTTTGTACAATACATTAGAATTTAAAATTATGTTAAAAGCTTTTATGTAAGAAGACTTGCATTAGGAAAGACACAAATAAATTACCAGCACTTTGTACACAGGAATGCATTATGGTACTCTTGTTATACAGTGTGAGGGAGTTCTGGAAACGCTGTCAAACTTCATTAAGAAGAATGTTATGCTTACTCAATATTACTAAAACATTCCAGGCTTTTTTGACTATCCTATGCAATAAAGCAAACCTATTAGCAGTACGTTATGGCTGAGATGGCAAGAATTTGCTAATAGTTTCATGCTGATTAAGCAACAGGCAGTAAGCGGTGCCCTGCGCCTGCCACAGCGAGCACGGCCCTCCCCCATGCTGCTGAATTATAATTCCGTGCTCAGCATTCAGCGGATCAGCTGGAGCCACCAGCCTTTAGAGAACATTCTCATTGAAACTACAAGTATAATAAAGTATGGCAGCACTATCTGCCAAGCTGTCAGGGAAAAAAAATGCTGTAAAGGACATGTATGTACGCTAGAGTATATGGTAACGCTCAGCACGTGAAGCTGCTCCTGCAAGCTGACAGAAAGCAGGTGTCCATCTGCAGCAAACACAGGTGGAATGGAAGCTGAACTTTCTGGGAGTCTCCAAGAGAAAGATATACTAGAGTAAAGGGCATGTTATTTTTCTACAATGGTCATCAGTAAACGACACACCTTCAGATGTCTTTCGTATTTATTTGATGATTTAGCTAAAGCAGAATATCAGAGACAAGTGACATTTAAAGCATTGCTATTTCTGGAAAAACAATAATTTTTCCATGAATAAAACAACCAGAAACATTAATGTATTTAGAATCACTGGAACAAAGAACACTTTGCCTTTGATTTCTATGCTGTTTTCCAGAGAGATTTCCATTGAGCTCCTATAAAAGGGTGAATTATGCAACTGCAGGCATTGTAGGAGCTCCAGGTTCCAGGTCCCACGAGGGTCTGTAGAGTAACAGTGCTGAAAACTGATCAGAGTCCACTGCCCAGAGAGCCTTCTGCAGCACTGCTGTCAGTAGAGCTTATTCTGCTCGATGACTGTTAAGATTTTGCTGCTCAGTCACATCTAGTACAACAGCTATATTAAAGATATAAAGCTTGTCGGGAAATTTAAGTGCCTGAATAGGCTTTAGGCGAACATTACTCCAAATGCTTTTGTCTCCACAAGAGCAGTAACTGAGTGTGGAGGGTGATTAGCTGTATCTTCTAAATAACACTTACTGGAAGTGTTAGAGCTGTGCATTTTAAATTGCCATTGAAATGGGGGATTAGAGGACGGGCAAACAATCTGGCACAGCAAGAGGACAGCAATCATAACAAAACCTCCAGCAAAGCCTCAAGCTTCAAGATGAGCCTTGCAGCCATAAATCCCCTCAGAGGAATGCAGGGAGATGTTAAACTGCTAAACTCTGCTAAGAACACATACTTTCTATTTTAGCATATAGATTCATCCATATTGAGCAGAAACTGAAGTTTTATGCCCCCTTTTGCCACAGCAGTACAGAGCTTATACTGCTTGGCATACCATGACAAAATGCATCTAGTAGCTGCAAGAAGTTACAAGTATCAATTAAAAAAAAAAAAAAATCACTTGTTGTAAATCATCCCTTTACTGAGATTCTTAGCATAATGCATTAATATGAGAAGATCCTTCAATATGAAGAAGATTCGGACCAAGAAGCTGTTTGATATGTTTTTGATAGCTTGTTTTCATAGGCGTCTTTCTCCACATAAACCTTCCCTCAAGAAAGACTGAAGCTTAAGATGATACAAAAGCCATTTTCCCCACACTATTCATAATTTTTAACATATTCAAACAATTTCAGCTAACATGTAATCTTTTAAATGGTTAAATTAAAATTAAGACATCGTGCTCCCACTTACACGTTTATCTTATTATTAAAATAAATAATCTAAAATTTCATTTTTTAAAAAATCATAGTTCATTTTCACCTGGCAGATTTCAAACAACAGTCAACACAGTTAGACTTTCCTGTCTTTGAAACCCACTAGTCTCAGTATTAGATTATCCTTTCTTAAATCTGTATTCAGATCCAGTATCCTCTCACATGTTTACTGTGTAACGCTGAATATAATTAGTGGGTTCTGTGACAGACAGCAAGACTTTTTTACAAGGTGCAAGACAAAGTCACTGTATAACAATTTAGAGAAGAGATTACAATTTCATTTTCAAAGGAGTCTTTGGTATTTTAGGACACGGCATTTGTTTGGAATCCTCTGTCTCCCAGTATATTGGAATGGGACATTCACTGGCCTGCCTGAAGCAAACAAACCTTAAGGCAAAAAGCAGTAGATGGGAAAAATGCTTGACATTAAAATGAATATATTTCTTGTTTTTCCAATATTTTACATGTGTTTCGTGTTTAAAACTCCTCTGACCAGGAAAAATACTTCTGATTTTGGCACTTACGGAGATAAAGTTCACAACTCCATTAGAGAAGTATTTTAAAATTAAATTCCCTTTGTAAGTTGGGCTCTTAACAGGCTCTTTATGTATTGTCGCCTCCAGTATGCATAATTACTCAGCTGTTTAGTTTCTATGTTGAAGTTTCTAAATAAACCATAAAAATCCCACATTTATTGGCATCTGTCATTTATATTGGAGGGGAGAGAGATATAAAGAATTAAGACAAAATGTCACAAGTCCTAAATTCCCCAGACATTGCCTCTATTCTCAAGAGGCATTGACACATACTACAGCACACAAGCAAAACTGAAGTTTTGTTAGGGCTGCTTGAACCCCCTCAATCTCATGTATTTTAATGACTTAGGACAAAGAACACCTCCTATTACATCATGTATAACATTTTTTCTGGTAATGAAGGACACTCTAGAAAGCCAAGTCTCATGCCAGAGGAGACGTAGAGAGAACATTAGGTCAAGACTTCGGTTTAAAATTTTGCCTTAAAAGACATAGTAGGATGAATAAAATAACTGTTATCAGTTAGCATATTTATATATTTATATGAGGTGTTTCAAGATTTGAGCAGAGCAGGAATATTTCCCTCAGTAGCTGTTTAAGACCACACAAAAAGAAACCTGTACATAATTATGCCATAGTGCTTCTAAGGTATTTTCAATTTTCAACTTTTAACTGAGCTAGGACAGGCTACAATCACTCCAGTTTTAACACTGTTCTGCAAAAGTATACTGAATAGCAGGAGAAACATTTTTAGAAATATATCCAACCCACTGTGCCTAACTTAACAGAAGTTAGAGGGTTTTTTTAGACCACTTTTGAGGGCTTTTTAAAATGCTAAAGGCAAGTACACGATTGTACAGTTACAGACTTTTCTCAAAATCCCAGAAATACTCAGCAATAGACTATATGTACTGCTAACAGCAGAATTAAGCAAAGCAATAAAATTCTCATGGGAATCTCAACCAGGTTGCATCTTTTTTTCTCCCTATAACTACTGAAAATAGAAGTATTTGTTCTTTTACTGTATTTCTTCATCTGTTTCTCTCTACTTGCAGACAGTTTGTTGGCACCCAGTGTAAGGACAGAAAGCATGAAACACTCAGCCATGCATTTCTGCAGTTTTTCTTCCCCTTTATTTTCCTTACACTAGCAAGAATGTCTTTCATTTTCAATAACAGCTATTTCTGCAAATCAGTATCCAGAAAAGGAAGCATACCTTTGTCACTGAATTTTGTGTTTCAACATTAAAATGTTACAGTAAATCTGCAACTACCACTTTACTTCAATGAAATTAGATATTAAACCAGCGATTTTTGTTTCAGATGGCAGTTAAGAAGATATAAAAAGACTCAGTATTTGTGGAATTTTATTTACTTTGTAATTCTGAGGCTGCACTCAAGCAGATCCAACCATACCAAGGACAACACAGAAGGCTGGCTCAGGGCTCAAATCACCATTTAACATAATACTTTGAGAAGCAAAGCAGCAGTTTATGGAGAGACAGTAATTGATGTGAGAGCAGGATAAGCACACAGAATTCCTGAGACCATCTATGGGCACAGAATTTAAATACAGCCCTTCAAGCTACTTTCCTCAGAAAACTGACTGCAAAGAAAGAATTTGTCAGTGTAGTATCATCTTACCACAACATTCACTTCAATTGTTTTAATAAACAGCACACCAAAGACCTGCAGCAGCTGGAAAGAGCTGTTTTACAGCCCTCCCAAATGCTGTACAGGGTATCATCACACCTTAAGTTTGGACGCAATCTGCTGAGGCTTTAAAGATTTACAAAACAAGAAAAGAAGAATAAGAGCGTTTAGAGCTAGATCTTTAGCACAGCACTTGGGATTTGGATTTTTCTGGTTTTCCATCGCAAAAAACCAAACCAAAACCACAAGCCCAAGTACATATCTAAGTTTTGCTCAACTGATGGTTACAGCAGCAAAAAGCAAAAAGGGATGCAATACAGTTTTTACATATATAATTAATGGAAAAGTAAATAAAACTTAATAGTAAAATTTACACCTTGGTGCATCACAACCCACAACCAGCTATGGGAACAAGTGCTCCCAACCTTGTGAAACTGAAGCACAGACGAATAAAATCTCAATTTAACTTCCCTCATCCTGTATGCCTCCTCTTCTCAGGAAGTCACATAAGCATAACCCTTCAGGCTGGCAAAGGCAAGAGGAAGGAAAGCAAGTGAAGCTGGAGGCTGTAGCTTTTACTGAGGAGCTGCCACGGGCACAAGCGAGCAGATATGCTCAGCGAGTGGCTGAGCGACGAGCAGAGGGTCAGAGGGACAGCGCTGTGTGACCACCGGGCCACTGGCAGGGCCATGCTGCCTCTTCTCAAGCTCCAGCTCCCTGCCTAAAGCAAGGCAGCCACAGAGCCTGGCTGTGAAATGCTCTCCCGGGAGGAAGCGATGCACTCCTCTGGCATAGCTCGTGGGCACGAGCATCATGGAGTGATACATACTATAGCAGGAAAAGCACAGAGCCTCAGGGGAGCATGAAAATGCCATTACAAGTTAGAGTGCAGCACCCGGGAAGGATGATAAGAACAAAGTCACAGCCAGGACAAAAGGACCTACCTGGATGGCAGAAAAAATCAGTACTGTCTAAGCACATCTCATGAAGTTTTCGTGAGGAAGCTTAAAGTTGGTAGTCACACTACACAAGGTGCAGATCAAGATACACAACATTTGCCCCAATTTTTTTTATATCCCATATATACAGAGAATATAAGTATATACATATATACCCACAGACATACATAGTCCCCTGTGCCTAAAGCACAATGCAGTTATGCATGACAAACATCTAATAGCTTTTCCAGTTGGATGCAGATAACCAAGAATTGAAATGGATAGTGCCAAGCATGTTGACAGATCTTCAGTGTTAGGGGCTGGGGGGGAGGAAGGAAGCACCTGTATTCAATTTCAGCAGGAAAAGCAGTCTAAGTCACTCAAGAATCTCATTTACTGTTACGATACTTCACTGCAGGATAAAGCTGCTTCTAAATACTTAAAAGACAAACAACAGTTATGTGCAACACTGTAACATTTCTGTTGTACCATTAGTCATTTCTAAACAATATCCTGGTGATCTTTCAAGCTCTCTAGAAAATAAATGTGCATGCAATATTACTAGACATGTTGACCAACCAGGTGAGAGTCCAGAAAGTTTGTTAAATGTATTTTTGTTTTTATCAGACATAACATTTTATTACAGTATTACTTACATAAGCACACTTGTTGCGTGAGTCCCATCACATCAGTGGCACTAAAATGCAAGTGTGTCCTCAGGTCCATCAGATCTGCTGACTTTGCACTAGACTGTGACTATTCAGGTTGCCATAAAGTAGTTACTTACAGGCTATTGACACACTTGCCACAACACTGCTTAGGCCAGCACCACCACCTCCCTGCAGCACTGGAAATAAATATTTGTAGAGCCAGGTGGTGACTAGAGCAGCAAAGTGATTCAGCTGAACAATAATCCACAAAAGCAAAAGATGGCAACTGTGTATACTACACACCACCAGAAAACAGACATAAAACTCTGCTCTTCGGCACTGCATTTAAACAAAATACAGGGAAGTTATTTCATTTAACTAGATGATCTGAAGACCATCCAGAAGCCTTAGGTGAACCATTTTAAAAGGGAATAATTAAAACTATGTTATTTAAATTCAAAATGTAACATGTAATTTCAGATTTAAAATAGGAGTCTAAGTTTCTATTCATGATTTTGATTACAAGCAGAAGTTGAAGCCAGATAATGTAACATCAAAACTCAACATAAGCAGTAACCTAAATTCATTCAGACAGCTCCTCAACTTCTAGCTTTCATTTACAAAACTTATCAGATGGAAAACTGGAATGAATTAAAATACAGACTCCAAACACCTATGCCAGTCTTCACAGCACCATCGTACACAAGCTCCAGATCTCTGTCAAAAGAGTTTAGTAAGACAGGACAAGCAGATACAAACTATCAAAAGATGGGGGAAAAAAGATACCAAAAGTTAAGGTTGCTTTACTTCTCAACAATCCCTCAGACATTCCAGCAACAAACAACCTAGAAGTCAGGAGTCCTCTGCACGCAACACTTAATGCGCATGTAAGATTTCTGCAAAGCCTTCACGGAACTGTTCCATGTCTCTGCTTGTGCTTTTCATCTCTTCTACATCGTTTTCAGCACCATTACCTCCTTTTCAACGTGAGAGAGGCCGGCAACTGCATGTTATTCAGAATACAGAAACACCATGAAATTTGCATTCTGCATTTTTGTTTTGCAGCATTTCCTACTACGGACATTCTCTATGCTTGTTTGAATGCCTCTCTGCACTAACCTAGCACTTTTGTAGCTACCAGAACAGAACTATAATCTACTAGTAATCTACTGTCTTTCCCAAGAACTAGGTCAGAAGTCCTATTAAGATAGACTAAATTCAAAATTGATATATGTAATCTAACAGTATGTTGACCAGTTACTCACAATCACAGAAGTCATTTGAAAATCCTCAGTTCTTACTATCCCGAAAGACTGTTTTGTCCAAAAGTATTGTCCTTAGCTTTAGAACAAACTCCACATAAAGGCAAAACCCATTTCTCTCTATCGTTTTTAAATCAAACATACCTGGCAAGGCACGTCAGAGACATATCAGCTGTTTGGGTACTAGATATGCATAGATTTTGCTTTCTTTTTTTTAAGCACAAATGTCTACTATTCCAGAGAGCTGCCAAAAAAAAGGGAAAAAGTGTTTTGCATTTTATTCTACAGTCATACGTTCCCTGCCGTTTTGTCACACTGCTGTGAAACAAATGATACTTTCTTTAGGATTCTACAGAATAACAGCACCTTTGTTCTATAGACAAGCACTGCAATATTAAACAACTGCCTAGATCACAACCAGGTAAAGACATAGCAAAAGCAATTGTTTGTACCCAGAGTTACGTGAGAGAACAAGATACGATCAAATACTCTAAACACAGTCTCAAGCAGAGTTTACCTATTACACTCTTTTCTGTGTCTGGAAGTTCCCTACTTCAAATGACAGAAGCACTGCCAACGAGAAAAAGCAAGTCCCAGGATCTCCAGCTGCTTTCAACTTAGGCAGCAGTGAGACAAAACACCCATTCCTTTTCCTAGGGCTGCTTTCCTGTTTAAGCCTTTACTCCACTATCCCTAAAGGTTCTGTCATCACCCTGCCGAGGCTGGCACTTGGCACAAATTCAAACAAAAAGGCAGGTGGGACAGCATGCACCAAAACTCACATTACACAGTAGAAATTACTCTTTTCTAGATAAAAACAGAAAAATCAATTCCATATTATCACTATTATTCCTTAAGCAGTGCAGCTTGAGCTTTGTTTGAGCTAGTAATTCTACCAGGATAAAAGGCACAGGTTTATTCATGTAAGTCAGTGCCTTGGAAGCTCCACTTCATCGTTTTCTGCATGAAATTAGAGTAAATAGGGGTGCAAGAGTAAAAAGACTGTGTTGGCACTTGCAGAATTTTAACAGTGCACTAGATGTTTGTTTCAATTCTGAAAGCACAACATGAAACTGCATGTACCAAGTAGATCTGTAGCTCACTCAGCTGAGCATTCGAACACCAGTATTAGAACAAGCCAGTCAACTAAAACCAACTTGTCTCACAGGTCATGATTTTCTGACAACTGCCTCACAGAGATAACACTTGTGCTTGCTGTTTGTTTTTTTAAGGAAGGTCAATCTGGTTTGCAGCAGGGATGTTCAGTGGAGCATATGGGATATGGGCTGTAGGCAGTGTTAGTGGCACACAGGAGCTTCTCATTCTAGGGCACCTAAACCCAGAATTAGTCACCCGGACCAAGAGCAAGCACTATCTGCCACCTGACTTACATATTAAAACTACAGAGACCGAGCTGATCGCAAACAGCACCACTGTAAAGTGAAACTATCCAGACCTGTTCCTGTGTAGGAAAAAAAACCCCCACATATACAAAACCAGCCAGGGAAAGTATTCCCCAGTATTATCTGCCCAGAACCTTTGAGTTATTAGTGTAATTAGGCAAACATTTCAAGCTGTTTACAAAGTTCTAGCAGCAGCCACTGAAATTACAAAAAAAAAAAAAATTAATGTTTTATAAAACTCCTTAAATTATAAAGCTTTTAGTCCCTTGTCATTGAAAGTTATTCTTCACCTCATTATAATGGGCATACTTCAGGATTTAACATCATTAGAATAACAAATGCTGTTTTTAAGAAGTTAAGAGATTAAAGGATGGTACTTAGAACGTAATTCAAACTATTACATTATACATATCACCGTGAATCTGCAAACATGTTCAGATTTTTTAAGAAAAAAATTCTTGCATGCTTCCTTCATACTGTTGAATTACTCATCTCTTGGACAAATGAATGAAATAAAATAAACAACATGAAATTTCTTATCGTAGAAGTCAACTAATTCTGCGCCCCACAAAACAGCGACAGCCATTTATTTCAGAGGTGTAATGTTTGACCAGCAAGGCAGTCTGACACTAACGATTTGCCACCAGTGACAAAGTCAAGAATGCCAAGATCTCCAAAAGATGCGCTCTGGCATCTACAGAAACACAAAATATTTTGTTTTCCTGACTAAAAAGTTACTGCAATCCCACAGAATTGCAAAGGCAAGACAGAAAGAGCTCTTTAAGATCTTCACTACTCAGAATTAATCAAAGCAAAACAGCCATCCTAGTGATAATCCCCTTTAGTGCTTCACAGTTTATGCAATAGTCAATTACTAAAGAGGATGAAAGACAGAACAATCTTTGCAAATAGGTCACTGTCTATATTTATAATGATTAAAACCAGCCTGCTGCTAAAAGTAACTTTTAATAAGCATAAAAAGTAACATTAAGACAGTGCCATGTATTTACTCTTAAATACATTCTATGTCTCCTATGACAAAAGAGGAGATAACACACATCAGGAACAAAGTTATTTCCCATAGGTCATGCATTAGCATTGCCAAAAGCAGATTTTAATTTCTGTCTGTAACGATTTTATTCCACAGTATCATCCTCAAAGATAACACCTAAACATTCTTGACATGATCTCTGAACTTACCCAACTCTCTCCCTGTCTGCATACCTCCTCTCACAAAACTTGATGGTAGATTTTACCAGCAAACATTGCCCAGGGTGCTTTTTAAAGACCACTTTTAATATTATCTTCTTTTGCTTCAGCTTTTCCTGCCTGTTTAGGCATGCCTGAACATGTAATTTCTTTTTTTATTTTTTTACTTCAGAAAAATTACTCAGGTCTCTACTTCTACTGCATACTGTTCAGACATCCCATCTGCTTCTTTCAAGTACTGTCCATGTCTGCTAAAGAATTACTCTTTCAGAACTTCCCACATCCTTGGCCTCTCTGAGGAGTACTTTTGCCCTTTCCTTGGGATCAGGGCATCACACCTGACACCATTTTCCTAAAATTTTATTGAACTTCATTGATTCTCACAGCTTTGAGTACCACCATTGTCTCAGTGATTCTTACACCCAGCTGGGCATTCACTCAAACCATTTCATTCAGTTCCAATTCCACCTGCAGTTACTGTCTATACCAGAGATTTAAATCTGGTTAAATTGAAGCTTGTTTCCTCTCAAGCCCTACTTCTTCTAATTACCTCCAGCCTTCCTACAGTTCAAGTTTACAAACTAACATAAGGTTCTTACGATGCCTTATCCACCACAGTGGCAACCAATAGTTGCAATTTCTTTGCATAAAATGTCAAGAATGTTCATTATCCAGACCTGACATTTCTCTTCACCAGACCCTTTGCTACATCTTCATTAGCAAATACTTCTGCTCACACTGCCACCTCTCTATCCTTTACTTCACATATTTCATCTGCTAAAAAAAAAAAAATCCTTTCTTTATGCACTACTTTGGAGGCCCTGGATCTTCCAGTATTTCCACAGCCAGCGAGCCCATGACTTCAAGACTGAACAGTTGCAGAACCTGCACTTCATTACTGGAAAAGAGGAGGAGGAGGAGGATAATCTTCAGGGAATAATGTAACCACTTCTTAGAAGGATCTCACAAGAAAAGCATTCCTCTGTATCTCGTATATTTGTACTCAAGGACAGTGAAAACACACTGAAGGTCAGGCTAAAGCTGAATACCATCGCCTCAACACCACCAAAAAATTACTTACATGAAGGTATTTTTAAGGTAATTCTAGCTTCCGATCTTACAAATTTAAGTGAAAACACCTGTAGCTTAGAGTTTATTGTAATGCAGACTGCATAAAACTGAACTCCACAGCAGGCAGGGGAGGGAGAAGCAGTCAGTCTTGTGAAGTGAAATCCTGTTTGTGCGTGAAAGCCAGGAACTTGATGTTCTCACTACAGACTAAGAGCAATAAAAACAGCTTTCTGAGCCATTAATTTCTGCACAGCTGATTTCTACTAAACAATGCTCATTATTGAAAGAATTCTAAAAAAACTGCCAGGCTGTTCCAGTGAGAAGGCTGGCACTCTGAACATCTAGACTGAGCTAACGGTGACATCAGTTCTACCACTGCTTTAATCCCCACGGCTACTAAATGTCAAACATTTTCATTGTATTTAAAGAGCTTGCGATTACGCACGATGAGATTAAGTTACAAAATAAGGCAAACTGCAAGGCACAGCGAGCACCCGCGCTCTTGCCGCCCGAGATTCTGATAATGGCAAATTCTTCAGTAACATCAGTCAGAAACTGCCAAGCATTTACCACAGCCAAAATGTGGCATTTTTAGCATTTGTTATTTTTAAACACTGTGAAAACTCCCCCCTTCAGACCTCCCATAACACAGTGTCTACAATACATGTGTTGCTGCCCTGCTCACATACAAATTTATAAATCGGTTGTAGCGTTGAATAAAGTATAGTGGGGTGGGATGGGAGAGGGGAGAACGGTGAAAAGATTAAGTGTCACTGCATCAAGAGGCACAAAGTCCAGTGGAAACTGAGCTGCAGGCCATATATTTATTATTGACAAAAGACACCCATGTAATATTAATTCCATCTGCTTTAGAGAAGGAAATGCATCAAATTATAGTCAACGCAGAAGCAGGAACTGTCCTAACATGTAATATAAATTTTAATGTGGTAAGCTATTTACAGTAGGATATACTATCTAAACATTCCTTGGTATTTTCATCATTTGTTTGGCAATTGATTAATATGGCAGTCAACAGGCCAACACATGCTTCTAAAATAAATATCTAATAATCACTTTATCGTGCCAAGTTCTAAGTTGTTCATACCAACTACACTGAGCTAGGGCAGTGCTGTAAAGAAAGTGCAAGAAGGCTTATGGATTCTCACACTGCATAAGCAAGACATCACTGAAGAAATTAAATTCAGTAATCCTATTTATTCCTTATTATTTGGGGGAGGGGTGATGAAGTTAAAACTAACGTAAAATGTACAAATATTAGAGACGTGATGTCTTATAACTAGATAAACTCTGAATATCAAGAATGAGGCCAAGAATATAGTAGGATATTGAAAAGCTACTGATTCTGAGTATTTCAATAAATATATACACATACAGTTCAAGACTCTGTAATTCACCTAATCAATCTTGTATCTTTAAGATCTTCCCACACTGACTCATTCCTAAGCAGCTTTGTCTTCATTGTTTCCTATTGGCAAAGTACTGATTCACAGCTCTCAGTGATAAGACTTTTCATGTCTAAAGTTAGCATCAAGTTTGATTTGAGATCCTCTGGTACCCCGAACACGTGCTGGCAAGTGGGATTTACTGTAACAATCAGTTTTCATCCAGGCAAAAACACTTTCACACTACAGATTAAGTTCAAGAGTAGGGAGCTTTTACCAGAATTTAAAATAATTTAACGTGTCCCTACAGAAAGATGGGGGAGGCAAGTGTGAGGTGGGGGAATTATCTACATACACATACATATATAAATACATAACTATGTGTATGCACACATACATCACAGGTTTAAGAGCAAACCTGGATTACAATAGACTAATTAACTTGGTTACCCGTACCAGAAGCGACCTGATTAAGTCAGAGTTCTAATCTTTTGATGGGGGTGGGGGATGCCTGTTAAAAAAAAAAAATTAAATAGTGAGAGAAACTGCTTTACTAAGGACAAAGGCCGTCAATGCTCAGTTTTAGCCTGAAGTAGGAGTACATCATTCCTGAGATTCTTCCATACTAATTAACAAACTCACATGTTTTGAGTTTTAATCCAGAGTAAAGTTGTGAGAAGCAGAATTGGCAGGGCTGACTCATTAAAACAGTCTAGAAATAAAACGATCAAGCCAGAAATTAAACTCCATGTAAATCTTAAGTGTAATTAAACCCACTAAGACATTAATTTACAGTTCTTATGCTATCTATACACAGGGAAAACTGACAGTAACTAGCGCTATTATTTCAACGAGCCAAGTAGTGAGGAGTTACAGCAGTAGGCTCCCTTCCTCTGAAAGAAAATATAACCCAAATTCAGTGTCATATTAAACCAATCTTAATACAGAAACACTATTGTTCTTTCTTTAACTTTAAACCACAGGATAATGTAAATGGAATTAATTCCCACAGGACAGTAATTCTGCAAGGACTAGACACATCAACTGTTTTGATTCCAGTAACAATTTCATGCTGAGAAAAGACATTTTTACTTAAACAATCAGAATTTTGGGGGGAATAAATCTCAAAACAAATCTCTTGCCTGCCACAAAACAGTAGCAGGCAATGATGGCAATAACAAAACAAAACAAACCAGACGTGGGGGCCATTTTTTAGCTTACCTGCACTTGTTCTGTGGAACTACTACTGAGTTCATCTCCAGACTCTGAATCTTGGTGAATTTTTTCTGAGCCTTCTCCTGCTGAATCGCAAGATTGTTCATGCAAAAAGCTGGTCTTCTCTATTTCCAAGAACTCTGGGCATGGGAAATGACCCATGGAAATGGTTCTAAACTGATTGGAAACCTTGGGAGATTGCAACTCATTGTTAAGTTTTCCATTGTTTTGGGTAAGGTCCAGACTCAAACCAAAAGTTTGACAGGGGCTATTGTTCGGTCCCAGATTTTGATTGGCATCTCGAACTAAGCAAGACACTTGAACTGGAGAAGATTTTCCAAAACTAGAAAGCTCTGGTGACTTATTCACATTTTCTGTGGATCTCTGTAATCCATGTGTCAACTTCAAGGTGTTATTTGGCAGCATGCTTGCCTGCTTCACAGGTGGCATCAGTGCTTTCCGGGGTATTTCCTTCACATACTGTGCTGGCACATAAAAGGGTTTGGAATTCTCGTCTCTTTTGACTTGCCACCAATCATCATTAGTCTTTTTCACTAAGATGTATTTTTCCCCTTGCTTGATCACAATTTTCTTGTCCTTGGCCTCATACTCATAGTCGTACTCCACTTGAATGTAAAACTGTCCCGGAAGCATCTTCCCACCCTTATCAGCCATTTCTATCTGAAAAGATTTCACCTTTTCAGACAAAAGGTAAGCGACATTCTGTTTCAGTGTTATTTTCTTGTTAATATTCAGAGCTGTAAGAAAAAAAAAAAAGTGTATGTAATAAAGTGGCTATTTAAGAGCACTTTGGAGAAAAATAATTTTTAAAAAATCCTGCCTATTCAATTTATGTCAACCTTAGATTAATTGATGGGAAAATGCAGTATTTTCAGATATCTTTCTCAGTGCTGAAACAGAAAATCACTAAAACAACTTAGGTCACCGATTTAACTGTCCTATTCACACAAACCTCCTGCTATCAAGTAGCTCATTAGCTTAATTAATTAATTAGTTATTGGTTCTATTACTGAATGACACTGACTCAGATCAGCCCCCCCCCCACCCAATCCCCAATGATCAATCTCTTGCTTACGTGCAGGCTGAATTTCTTTGTGAAACTCTGTTACTACGCCAGTTTTAATCAAAATATTCCAAAGAAGACTTATTTACCTCACAGAAAACCTGATCTAACCAAATGTTTAAGGGCTAGAACTGAAAACGCAAACAAAAACCTCAACAGTAACAAAACAGGACTATGAACCAAAATGGATAATGAAGGAATTAATAATACATGAAAATTCTGAAAAGTATTTTTCAGCATCTTCATAATCCAGACAACTCCCACTGCATCCACACCCACGAACTACAAATTCTCTCTATTTAATCATGGAGCATGAATGTCCAAATTCACGGATGGGTAAGCATCAGTCCTGCCAACTTGCACTGAACACAATATAGTAAACTAACGTGAAAGGTAGGATTTTTAATCTTGAAAATCAAAGCATTTAAGGAAAGGGTAAGATCTCCATCATTCACATGGAACGTAGGAGAATTCAAGTAAAATGCTGCCATATTTAATCTTATAAAGACTAACAAACACATCTTTTTATTTTTAAATGCACGTTTCACGAATGAGAAAATTTATGTAGAAACTTGCAGCTCTGCAAGTTAAGACTTCGTGATGAGATTGGTAGCCTTTAACCTGCCACAGAGTGGAAATAATGCAATTCCATGCAGGCACACACACGCAGAGTGAACTCAGCTGCTAAATGGGACTAAGGACAGAAATAACAACAGAAAAGAACTTCTGGGGAGATCTAAAGCAGAAACCACCAAGAACTGTTCAGTTTTCTTTTGCCATTTCTGTTATTTGATCTGAGCCTTGAAAAAAACACATTTGCCACATAACGCAGAGACAAAGTAGAAAGTAAAAAGCTCAAGTGTTACACCCAGACAGAAGTGCCCATCTTTACCCTGCGTCTCTCTCCCACAGCCCATTTTCTTTTACTTCCAAGAAGCATTTCCTACAGGTAACTAGGAAGTCACCAGTGTTTTCAAGGCTCCAAATAGAATCACAAAGTTAGATTAACAATTTTATCAAAGACTTGGCAGAAGGAATGATGGTACCGCATTCAACAAAGCTGACAATAGGAACACAAAGCAGTAGAAAAGAATGCCAGGATTCTGGTGTTTACTCTCTACCATAAAGTGGTGCGGTGACATTCACAGTCTATTTACAGCCTCGGTACAAAACAACTTGCTTACCTGCTATTCTACATAAATAGGTGTTTTTAAGTGCAGCTCTGCAGTTGTTTAGCAACAGCAGCAGAAGGTAAACATGAACAAATTGCAGCCATTCCCACTCTCTTCCTAGTTTTGGAAGCCCTGCCATGCAAATGTTATTTTTTTTTTTCTTAGCAAACCTGACTACTCCTAACACTTCTTCAAAGCTGCTACCAACCCCTTTCATGGCTTCCAGGTCAGACACCAGAAATTACAAGTCTGACCAAGCTGCAGTCTACCTCAAAGCTCTGTTACCTCAAAAAGCTGAAACATAGGACAAGGATCCATTCACAATCCCTTTCTCCCACACAGAAACCAAAGAGAGAACATAAGCCTCTGGTTTCCCACAGGGCTAACAAGTGTTTAAAAGCTTAGATTTTTCATTCCTCTTCTGCCGGCTCCATATGACTATTTATCGAGAATGCACGCTTAACATTTTTCCAAGACAGAAAGGTTCAACAAGTTGCATGCTACATTTTAAAAAAACCCAGAATTTTGAATAATACAAGTTAAATAAAACAGAACTGCTACAAAAATAGCTCTACCCACTTTTGAAGTCAGTTTTGCATCCTATTCCCTTTCCAAAAAATAACAAAAAAGAAACAACAAAAATAAGCAGCACAATTTTTGGTCTTTCATCCAAGCTGCAAAATTATCAAGTCAATAGCAAACATTTGGTAATGTTGAACACATGATAAAAGAGAGACAGGCTGTGTTCGGCCAGAACACTAAAACAGTTTTACAAACAGATCACATCATCAGGATGGAGCAAGGCTCTAATTCTCCTCCTCGACCCAAAAAAGCAAGAAATACGTTTGGTATAGGTGGGAAATTAACCCTGTAGGTCAGCAAACAACTACCATGGCCTTAATTTCACAGATTCAAATGCATTAATCTTCATTTTGCTTGAATTTTTGTAACGCAGCTCTTGTGTCACAAAAGGTGGACTGTCTGTACTCTCCAGGCAGCCCAGGGGACAGCTAATTGTAATGTCCTTTCACAAAGCTCTCTCATAGAACACAGTTTAAAGAGCCATGGGAGTATTGGTCAAACCTCTGCTGTGAGGGGCTCACAACAATGCAGGTGTGAATGCACAGTATTGACACTGGGAGTACTGACTCCATTGTGCTCCTAGTCAACAATCGAAGTGATATGGCTGGTCAGTCCTTGTAACCTCACGGTGTATTTTTGTTCCTTACCATTTACCTGTCATGCTGGATGGCACTCACATTGGTAAAGAAGGTTGAATAACCTAATTAGAGGATGAGAAGTATGAAAAATCATTTACTTCCACAGAGAACATCTGTAAGCTTTCATACCTTAAATAAAATCTCAATATCTGATTAAGAGATTAATAACAAATAGCCTTTAGGAAAACTTACTCAAGAACACCAAAAAACAGACTCAGGCTTCACTTTTCTCCTGGTGAAGAAAACCCCAATCGCTACTGGGCAATTCATCCAAGGTGGGTCACATCCCCACGTGGGATGTGACACACAAACCACCATTTCACGGAGCAGTCACGCTGTCCCACGGGAGCGGAGCGTGGCGATGACAGGCACGGCACCAGGTGCGGCAGCCGGTGGGAGAGGCGAGCAGGGCTTTCACTCTACGCCCGGGCAGAACGATCCCTTCGGACTCCGGCCGCCGATGGAACCGTTCCCATCTCTTACTCAGCTAAGGCTGAGTAAGGCTGGCAATCCTGGGTGTTCGCAGAGGTCAGCTCCTCCCTTCCCCCATCCCTCCGCCCGCGGGCGCGCCCCTGCCCGGGCCGGCACTGCCCGATCGGCTCCGCTCCTCCCGGCACCGGGCCGGCACTGCCCGCCCCGCACTCAGGGCTCCCAGGAGCCCTCCCCACAAGCGGGTGCACACGCAGCACCAGGGGTTCGGCATACCAACACTTGCCTCTAGCTAGGTTTTATGTGCGTCCCCACAAAACGAGACCGCTTTCATCTAGACCCGTTGTGACAGCTCCAGTCACCCTCAGACAGGCAGGGTTCGGAGAGCTGTAGATCCGCTCAGAGCTGAGCCTTTCCTAGAGCAACCCAAACCCTGCAGCTGCACCCTCACCTCCTTACAGCATCCAGTCTTAACTACAGAATGATGCTCTCTCGATTCATCCTGAAGTACATGCAAATGCTTGAAAGACGCGTGGTCCTAAGACACAGAATCATAAATATAATCATATATGATACACATGTAGTATGCTCGTGTATTGTGTGAGATATGATCATGCCTACCTTCAGCATTATCCTAGAATTCAAGATCCACCCTCCCTTTTGAAACTATCAGGCACAGAGCATTTACTTGTCATCTTCCAGAACCAGGTAACTGAGACTTGGGAAATAACCTAAACCACTTTTTGCTATTTCTTTTATTTTCCTCTAGGGGACAAAAAAAACCCTTACTGGGGACAGGGAATTGTTACTTACTTTCTAATACAAGTAGATGATAGTTGTTAAAAATGTCACTGAGTATTAATGGCTCTCCTTAAATTTCTTTGTGTGACCTTGTTCACAGTGTCCTACAAAGCAGCAGCAGTTGACTTGTGTAATCTTTTTCCATTTTCAGCATCAAACTTCACCCACTACTGAAATGAGCCCTTCTGCAGTGCTGATACAGAAATAAACTCAATTATGAAGGCTAAATTAAGATAAATTCTTAACAGTTCAGGCCAGATGAGATACCCTGGCTACACCTCAATAGATTCCATGATTCTGCTTCTCCCTGGGCAGTTTTCTTAGAGGTTCGGGCTGTTGGGAGACTGGTCCCTTGTAAGACTTCAACCCTATTCATACCTTTCTTCCCAAGGGGCACCACTGCTTGTCCAGCACACCTGACTCCTCAGCCAGTATTTTCATGCAGACCAGCCCTCACCGACGCCTGTAAGAGCCAAGCTCTGCAAAGTCTGAATCTAGAGCATGCAAAAGTTGCATACAAATAGAGGCAAATGGAAACAACATATATAACCGAAACACAGACAACTTACAAGCTGTATGGAAACAAGCTTAGCCCTTCACTCTTTCCTCAAAGACTACTAACACAGTTAGAAATCGAGCACTACTTTCAAGTAAACTACCTACCCGGAGCTCACACGTCTCTAAACGCTAGAGGCATAATAAGCAACCATTTAATAATTGCCCGTGACTCAGAGCACTGAATAAGCGATGCATTTTAAACAAGTGTCAGGACAACTTTTCAGCGGCGCTGCAGCCCCCCCGCCCCCCCGCACCTCGGCGAGCTCCCTCCCAGCCCCGCTCGCTCCTCGGCGCGGGCTTTTGTTAAGTTGTTGACTGCGAGGGCCGCCTATAAATAGCGCGGCACGGGCGCCCCGACCCACCCGGCCCGGCCACCCCGAGTTGCCGCGCTCAAGTTCACACAAGGGCGCCAGACCCCTCCGGCCCGGCGGGGGCGCCCGGGAAGGGCGGCGGGGCCGCCGCTGCCTCCCTTTGTCTCCCACAGGTGAGCGGGCGCCGCTCGCACACGGCAGCGCGGGCGG
>VZTA01023060.1:141886-165831 GCA_013398855.1 Mohoua ochrocephala | reverse complement strand
GGACCGCCCGGCCCCCGGTGAGGAATTGGTGATCGCACCGGCCGGTCCCTCTGTCCTGCTGTCCATCTCACCGTGGGCTGCTAAAGTGCTCCGGTGTGGCTGCTGGAGCGAGGCCATCAACTTCTAACTGACGTGGTCGTGTGAAATACCCAGGCCTTTGTGTCCCTGATGAAACGAACAGAGGGAAAACAAGAACCACACACCTTCCTCGCTGCAAACAGGGATCGGTCTGACTAATAGATGATACCTGAAGAAAGCACGTTTTTGAAATAGTTGCCCAAAGAGAAATAATAAGAATTAGTCCTTGACATTTATTTCGAGTTAACTTGCTTGGTATCTCTTACTACATTAAAAAAAGTTTTCAAACATTGTTTGAAAATATTTAGGTGGCCTTCATAACATTTTCAAATTGTAAGTAATCTTATCTTTCTCTTTGAAAAAGTGGTATCTAGTTCTCTTGGTTGCAAAGATAACCTTGAAGCATGAACTGACTGTAACTGATAAAGCGGTATCTGAATGAATCTGCAAACATCCTGAAACAATGGCACGGAGATGTGTAAACTGTCTGCACTCTATTAATCTAATGAATGGTAATGCTGGTCTAAGTTCTTCTTTGACTATTTTAACACACGGAAGAAGGAAGGAGACAGTAAAACCATCAAAAGGTGGAAAGAACAGGTTTGCTGAGGGAAGGAAAAACAATGGGAAAAGACCTGAGAAGTGCCAGCTAGAGAGAGAGAAACAGACTTTAATTGAGGAAAAGATAAAAACAACATCAATAGGTATAATCGAACATGTGGACATATTTTCGTATGGAATTGCAATCCATCTTGAACTTGCAATATTTTTATTTCCTTGAAATCTCGTATGTGTTATGGGACAAATATCCAAGACAAGTAGAAAACACTGCATATACCTTAAAGCTTTTTCTTCTCTAGCCTGAATACTTGTGAGAATGTCCCCTTGACACCAAGGACCATTTGACTTTGGGCTGTCTGTTCACAAAAAATAATTATTAAAATTCTCTCGGTGTTGTGAGGCTGATATCACTGTCACACCCACTCGTTCAGCAGTTATTCACAGAGTCTGGAAAAACAGACTAGACACCAGCATTTCTATTGTAAGGGAAATAACATCTCGTATATAGACATCCATTATTTATCATTAAAAGGCAAAAGAAATGTGTAAAAGGACGGTAGTTTTTTATTCATACTTACTCTTTTGTAAATTACACATACGTGAAAAAGATATAGAGTAATTCTCGTATGTTTGTGTCTAGTAGGATTCTATCTGTATGCCCAGTTTTGTGGTAAAGAATAATATACTTGGGACACTTGGGTATTTCTGAACAAGCTGACTGCATTTTACCTGCTGACATGCCTGAGGTACATATAAAAGCATCTCAAAAATCAGTCATAGTAACCACATTGTAATTATCCTCCCTTACTGCCAAGGCTTCACGAGAGTGCTGCAGGATATGGCATTAGTGATTCAGTCTGAGGCACTCTTCCCTCTGAGTCAGGGTTGAACCAATGGTCCCACATAAGATCAACAGGCATAATAGAGCTGAAGGTGCCAGAAGATATGTAATTTTGAGTGCCTGCCCAAGTGCAGTCGTGAAAGATTCCACATTACAAATAAACTGTCCAGCCCAAGTTCCAATTTTAGTATCTGTTGCATATTCTGCCTATGAAGGATTTCTCTGTCATTTCACTGGAGTAGAAAGAGCTAAAGTTCACGACCTTTACTCACCGCGACTTGTTTTTCCCGGAGATGTAGGAATGCTGCCATACTCATACCTCAGATGGGACTGCATGTATATATTAGATGGAAACATCCAGCACATGTATTGACCTCACGAGTCTCAAATTGAAAAAACTGCCAACTATAATTGCTTTATGTAGTACATGCGAGCTATGGTAGAAAGTACAGGACTCAATCCCTGTGTCCATTGTGTTGTGACTGTTCTGCATCATACCTTGCACACAACGACATCAATCTCTTTCTTTGTAAACTGATGCCTTATGAAACGTCGGTGTTTGAACTGTCTGTTCTGTTACGCCAAACCTTCAAAACCTTTGTCCAAATTTAACTGTGTTTGCCAAAAGGGAGTTCCCTTAAAGGTGGTTAAGCTCCCACAAGGTCTGTGGAAGCAGTCAGCCATATAGAGGTGGAGAAACATCCGCATAAGAAAGTGACTTTATAAATGCTGCAATTGTGGAGAAAAAGATGATAGTTACTATCTGTGATAAAACACAAATCCACAGGAAACAAGGTTCGTGGCTCTGAAAATTTGGAAAAATCCATTTCTGGCGTTTGAATTAGACACAGAAATGTTGCTTTCTCTCCTCAGATTCAAAGTTCTCAAGTACTAGCATTATATGTATAAAAAGCGGAGCCTATTAATTTTGAAGGGCAAATTCCCATTTTACTTCTTTTCTATTTTTTTTCTTCTGAGTCTATTTCAAATCTCTGCAAGTTCAGCTGTCCATTATTTTATGCCTCAGTCACAGTAATTCTAGATGTGTGTCATGTTTTAATTAATTAGAAATGCGTATCTGAGAGTGGCTGCTGCCATCCTGTTACTCATAGTGCCAGAACTGGTGTTAGGTAACCAGCAGAAATGTGCTGCTGAAAACGTGATTGGTATTAAATCTGGGTTGTTTATTCATTGTTTGCCACCCCTCCTTACCAAACATAATCTCATTATGAACTGTGTTGATTCTTTCTTTCGGAAATGACCGAGAAGGCAAATACAAAAAGCTTTGTCACATCTAACAGGCAGATACTGCAAACATCCACCTTGCTCCTTCTGCTGTTTCCTCGAGTTTTCGCTCCTTTTTAGAGACCTTTTCTCTTTTTGGTCTCATAACCTCAGCAGTGATATTCACTAGAGAAACCGTTCTGAATTTAGACAAATGCGCTTATTTCAGCCAATAATTTTTATACAAATAGAATATATATTTTATTTTACTTCTAATACTACTTAAAAATGTATTTTGTAGAATGGTTCAACTTGCCTGATATAAAACACATTACCTGGGGCATCTCCTGTGTACTCTGCTCCTACTCTTAGTTTTTTGACAGCTTCCAGCCTCTCACCTCTATCTAAAAATACTCTCACCACCTACACATAGACATAGAATCGATTTCTTCTTTCTGTTCTTTCTCTGTACTACAAAAGCACTTTTTCACAAAGTGCAGATGCTGTGGGCTTTTTGCATGAACTTGTCAATTTACTCCCCATCTCCTGACTCAACTAATAGATGAACCATTTTTATTTATATAACTGCATTATAAGTGAAATCAATTGACAAGGGAACAACTAAAGTAAAGAATACAGAAAAAGGAACCCAGATTTCTCACGAGTTCGGCAAAGAACTTCTTTCACCATGACACTACAAAGGAATTTTCTGCCTTAAGGAGGAACTTTTATCCACAGTTCAGAGAAGATTATTTGTTCTACTGTGAAAAATCAGCAAGGAATTTGTAAAATTTTTCCATTTTGCCAGCAGATTATTTTTGCAAATCGTATTAGGCGGAGTGGACAGTGGCCAGCACATGCTTTTTTACTTTGCTCAGTTTGTTAGCCACATCACCATTGTGATCTTCAGTATCCACATCTCTCTCACAGCAGCCGGTGGAAGCTGTAACAAAAATTCAGACGTACCTATTGTTTGTATTTGCAGTCTCAGTTTGCAAGTAAAGGACATTTTTTTGCAACTATCTGATTGTCGGCCTTAGTAAAGAACAAAGTGAGATTTGTTTTGGTCCAACTGATCCTTCAATTCTGCTCTTGCCAAGACCTGGCTCCCTGCTCACCTGTGGAGTTAAACTGTTTATCGCTTTTCTCTTCTCGAGCACAGTATTCCAAACTGCATCACTTCTGTGTGGAGCACGAAAATATACCTCTGAGTCACAGCACGGAATTAAAAGTGGAGAAAAGTAATGAATAATGTTCTGACTGAATAGCTAAAGCTTACAGTGGGTGAAGGCGGACATTTCTTTGTGCTACCTTGACCTAAGACCTTTGCTTAAGCTAAATCTTAGTCATCTCTGCACAGCTAGTCGTGTCTTGATCTCACCATGGTTTGAGCTAGCAGGCAATTAATTCTTTAAATAGTAATACGTGTTTTTATAAACCCGTAATGAAAAATGCTCGTATTCAAAGGCACAAGGTAAATGTCAATTTATACCTTGGAGAATTAAGGATAGCCCTTCATCAGTGTCTTTAATTTCCAAGTACCTTATGTGTTGTCTAATGAAAAGGAAGGGTTGTTTATCAACCACTGATAAACAGTATTGAAATAAAGATACTACATAGCTTTGCAAAAAGAATTAAATAAAACCTAGTGTGTTAAATGTTTTACTCATGTTGAAGTTCATTTTATTATCCTGCACCAAATTCAGGCTTAGAGAAGATTCACAAGGGAGTTTCTGGTTCCTCAAATCACACGAGTTCAGAATTTACTTCAGTGCAAGGGCCTGGCGTGACTTGGTAAACAACCCAGCACTGGTGGGTGCTCTGAAACTGGAAGCTCCAACTCATACTGCACATTGCTAGTCCCATGCAACCACAAAGGCTCCTCAAGGTCCAGCAAAATTCCCAGTGGACGGTCAAAGTGAAGTTCTGTGAGGTTGTCTGGTTATTACTGGGTGGATTTTTCTGAGGAACAGCAGAAACTGACAGACTGGATGGGTTTCACCTCTGTTTGACAAGCACAGCTAAAAGTCAGGGGAGAGGTTCATCCTGCCCAAGTTTTTTTTGCGTGTCTATTAGTGTGTATCTACATCAAAGATAGATGTCTAAGCTCCCCTCAGACTCAGTGGAGTTCTATTGATTGCAATCGAAGGAATCTGGAGAGTAATTAATCTCATCTTAAGGTAGGCGCCCATATGCGATCAGATCAATTGCACTCTAGAGTCTGTTCATGTCCTTAGCGGAAATCACTGCCCCTGGAAATGGTGAATGCCAAAAGTTTTCAGGTTCATACAGAATTAGACAAATTCATGAGAAAAAAAATGAGTGACTTAGATTTTAATTTTCAGCTGCCTGAAATCAGTCATACGGAAAATAGACGCACATGTTTTATTTCAGACTTTCTCTGAATTCTTTTGTTGTATAAGCATGATATTTTCTCTTAAAGGTATTGCCTGGTCACCATGGGGTTGGTCTTGAAAACTGAACTAGAGAGCAATCCTGGTGGAAGAGGTTTCACTCTATGGATCCCAGTGACTCAGAAAAATACTTCATCTGGTAACCGTGATATTCAACTGAGTAAACATTCTTGCAAATCACAGTCTAAAGCTTGGCTGGGAATGGTCCCATTGCAGAACGTGTGTGGGAGATGTCAAGCTAGCCTCTCACTAAAGTCATGGGGAGGGCTGCTTTCACAATTTCACAGCATGGATGATCAAGTTCCAACACCTGTGACTATGTTTAATTGACTAGTACCTATGCCACCTTTAATTCTTCCTTCTCCAGTTCCTCTGTTCTACCACAGCCACTGCACCAACTCTTCTGTATTGCATTCTGCTTCATAAAAGAAAGAAACAATCCTCCTGCGCCAACAGCTACTGCAGAAAGAGTCAGGTAGAAGGTCACGGCATTTCCATGACAAGCTGTGTTTCTATCTTTCATTTCTGTGTTTTGCTTCTGACAAAAAAAGTTATTTCAAGTCCCTGAGTGGGCTGGTATGAAGGAAACTATGTGCTGGCTCAGAGTTGTTAGTAATTTCAGTATGTCATAGCCATTCCCAAGGAGTCATGGAGTTCAGGGCCCAAACCCTTTCCAATCCCGTCACTCCTTCAAATAGAGATATATTAAGGAATCCAAGTCCACATTTTGTCTTATGTTTGCTTTCCTGCAAGTTTCTCTGCTGGTTTTCCTTCCTCTTTCCATCGAAGTGTGAACAGAAACCCTTATAAAGTATTCCGCTGCTCGCAGGCTGGCCTAGCAATAACGCCATAGGTGACACAGCCGATGCTGCCGTTAGTTAGTTCTGCTGTCTCACCTGCTTCTAGCCAGGAATGAGTCATTCCAGCTTCTCACTAGAGAGGAAACCATGGGAGAAAGTGATAAAAGGGGATTGGCTGGGTCTTTGTTATTTTCATGTGTTTTTAAAATAGTAAAATAGAAGTTTCATTAGAAAGAATTGTCTCAGCTAGCGTAGTTTTACATCCCAAGCTGATGTGAAGGATCCCCTGCAATGTTTCAGGTAGATCATGGTTTGACCATTACAGTTGCTCTGTGGTAAAGAAAGGGAGAAATCAAAGGCTGTGTTGGCTGTGACACTGCATTGCACCTCTCTGCCATAGCTGCGGTCTAATGCCTTTTCCCCCAGCCTCAGACATTCACTGAGCTGGCACGCCCTAAAATGTTCATGAAAACGTCTTATCAAAGTCATTAAGGCAATCCCCAAACTCTCATAAAAATTGTTGATTCATGTAATCACAGGCTTCATTTGAAAAGTCAGGTTTCAATTTAATAAATGCTAAACCTTTTAGAGGCTCGTATCTCTTTTGAAGCCCATGAAATAAAAACCTGTGCACTATATGGGCATTTTAGCCAGTTCTAATTAGCTCAGTCCCTAATTAGAAAGTCTAGAATCCTTGTGCATACTAGGTCATGACTTTACCAGTACATAATATGTTTGCTCCATCCGCTGTTTTACATAACTGAGGTCATGATCTCTTCCTGCAGAGTGGGAAGAAAAATGGTGAGCACCTGTCTGCCCCGATGACAGAGTGAAGCTGTGTAGGATGCTGGTTTCGGCCAGGATGAAACTATGTCCTGGAAGGGAGGAACCCCAGAGCAGTTGCAAACAGCTGAGCCAAGATAAAAGCTGTTAACACCAAGGCGGATTCACAAGGAAGTAGTGGCAGAGCTGTAAGTATCTATTAAACTACTGATAAAAGAGTCCCTAGAAGGTGCTTCCAATTATGAAATAATAGCTCTACCTTAGGGATGAATAAACTCCAAAGCCAAGTGAGAGGTGTTCAGTGGCTCAGAGTTTTGTTAGCATTATGTTTGCAATTAATGAAAAGGGAGGGAGAGTTCTCGGGCTTCCTGCCGAGACAAAAAAAGCAAGGGGGGGGGGAGGGGGAGGGAGAACAAAATTAAAACCAGGCCCTGACCAGGGTCAAAACAAATTTAAATGTGAGAGTTTTTATAGCAAAACAAAGACCTTGTAGTTTAGTTCAAACGAAGCAGAAACTGGGTTTAAAATAATGTTTATAATCTCTTCCAGATTAGCCTCCTAACCACAAGAGTCATTCTAAATGGGCCACCTTTGGTCCCTCTGACTGCCACAGTTTTGGTGTATGGAAAATATATGAGCAGTCATTTAAACAAAGGGTGTGAACGCTTCTCAGCCTGGAGCACTCCTCGAGGATGCAAGATATCTGAAGCCCAGTCCCTCTGCAGTGAAGATTTAATTATTAATGCTAAGTGGAACAGCAGCAACAGGATTGCAGGCACCCCAGAATACTAAATGGCGTGGCTGTTAGTGATGAAGGACTGAGAAAGAGGTGATAGAGGGGGCTTAAATCCCTTCAAGCAGATACTGAACCTGCATTTTTCATGGCAAGTGTGAATGTTCAAAGAGGCGTCCCCCGCCCCCAGCTCTGTGATGGGAATACAATGACATCGCTTTTCCTTTGCTCTCCCTAGGCAGTATCGTTCAAATGAATTCAGATCAAATCTGAATTTTTTTGAATGACTGAAGCCAAATTTGTCGTTAATTTACTATTCACTGGGAAATCTATCTACCCATTTCCACTTCTGTTTAATGGAAATTGTTTTGTGCATTAATAACCACAAGTTATCCTTAAAAGAACCACAGTATCTACAGTCATCTCTTGGTCAGAAAATAAAGGGCAGGACAGTTACTTCTGAGCAAGTCTCTCCAAGTGCAGTTTTCTGTGCCAATCCATCTGGCACTAAATGATCTCTGGCACTCACTGCATCAGCTCCATCTTAACAGAATAGTAACAGAAATGCAGAGCTGGTAATCTGGACCAGGTACTCTGTGCATGCCACAAATTAGGTGTTTTGTTAGGTGCTGGACACACCATAATTCAGCAATAAGCGTGAAACAGGTTATTGTTGTGGAGGCTGAGAAGCTGCCGTGACAGCAGAAGTTAAAACAGGTCTGCTGAAACAGCAATGGAGAAATAATAAACAGTTACTAATTTCTAATAGTTATAGGTCTTCAGCTATTGCTCCTGCAATCAGATACCCACCCAAAACAATTACCTTCCTCAGCCCTTTGCACTTGCTCCTTGAAAGAGGACAGGGGAGACATAAGAACTGAAGTGTTGCCTTCTCTTCTATGAGTAGCTCTGTACTTTTCTGCATGTTTTCTGAGTGGGCATTACCCATTCTTCCCACTTTATTGTGCCCTTTTTTAAAAGACATTGAAAACATTCATCTTTGGAAGAGATCAGTACCAGGAAACTCTGAAATAAAATATATCATCATGGAAAGGACAACTCAGATCAAAAGTTTCTAAGTGCGTTTTTTCACAAAAAGAAAAGAAAAAAGAAGGGAACATCCAGTGATACTGAAATGCTACAAAGCAGAAACTGAGAAAGGTTTTCACACAAACTAGAACATGGAACTTATTGCCAAAGTCTTTCACCGAGGCCAAGAGTGTAGCAAGATGAGAAAACAAAAGGCACTTTACTCAGGTAGCCCTGGAACAGCAGCAGTCACAAATGCTCAGGTTTTACAGCAGAGACCAGCCTTTTATCCCTCCCCCCAGTGATTAGGAAACCAGGGCATGTTGTCTCATCTGCTATTCCTCCAGAAGAGCTTAATTTTTTTGACTTTCAGAGGCAGGATATTGGCACAAACAGAACTCTGGGTTGAGACCATGGGCCTATATTTATGTGACTTTCTGTAACACAAATAAGAATTTTGTGGTGTTTAGTCATGACAAACGCAGGGTGTAAGTTATCACATAGAATCAGCACTTTCAGACACAAACGTACTCCATTCCCAAGGAAACATCCTTTACAGACTCCAAGTTAGCCAACCTGTGCTCCACTGTTCATTCTGAGGAAAGTTAAACAGGTTTTCATTTGCTGTGACAAAAGTCAACCTCACTAAATTTTATGGCTTGCAAAGTGAGCAGGATGATTAACTGTGAATCACAAGATAGAAGTTCCTTCAGGGTGTTTTCAGGAGCTGTGAAATAGCCATTGACAAGATGGTATCAGTATTTTGCCCCGGTCTTTTTAAAGGTGTATC
This sequence comes from Mohoua ochrocephala, assembly GCA_013398855.1. Lineage (NCBI taxonomy): Eukaryota > Metazoa > Chordata > Aves > Passeriformes > Acanthizidae > Mohoua > Mohoua ochrocephala. Next base: position 156,578 of record VZTA01023060.1, on the reverse strand, counting down.
CTCAACGCTCACCACTTTGGGCCTGCGGTATTACAGGCTACAGTCATTTTTAGGTCATGCTTCAGTCACACCTTGGCATCTCATGTGTGACCAGCCCCATCACCTGACAGATGGCAGGATGGTAGCTGGGTCACCTTTGAGCCCTAAGGCCAAGACAGGTGAATAAAGACACATTTACACTGCTGGAAAACTCAAAAGAGAAACAAAGGGAATGTACAACCCAGCTCTCTTCTTTATTTAAAATCCCCCCCCGAGCAATTATAGATGAATTATGCACTCTTTCCCTCTCCTGTGTATGCACTTTCTCGATGGCTAGATTTTAGTAATCTATTATTCATTGCCTTGCTCTCTCTTCCCTGCTTTTCCCTCTCTCCACACCGCAGGGAGTTGGCAGGGCTGCTGGGGGGACTGCTGCCCCAGCCCTGCACAGACCCCGCTCCTCCCACTCACCCAGGTTATTGCCATCTGCTGGAAAACCAGGGGGGGCTGCCAGGGAAACTCATCCCAGTTCCAGAAGTCAGGTCAGGCTCCTTAAATTGGGTGGATGACCCGGGGCTCGCTGCAGTACAAGCGGCATCTTTGGGGGTGTTGGGGGAACAAATTGCCCCCGGGCTCTGGGTGGACCCCAAGCAACAAGATTATTCCACAGAACTGGGCTGTCAGGCAGTTGGGTAGGCCTGGTTTACATACAGATCTTTTCAGGGTATTTTGCTAGATATACAAGAAGACTTCTTTCTCTCAAGGGTTCAATAAATAAACACAAGTGAGAAGACTCACATTTAAAATTCCCCTAAGCAAGCAGGTATTTTAGGAACAGTAAGATCTTCAATATCTTACAAAAGACAAAAAACCCTACTCTGGAAAGAGGGATGAAATTCCCATTTCAGAGGCTCCTGACCATTTCTGCAGCTTCTGACAAATGACCTAATGGTCCTGCTGGGCCAAATGTGGGGGGGAAAGTCTACTGTACTTTGTACAGATGGCTGTCAACAAACACTTTTAGAGCAAGCTTTCATGCTTTTATATGTCCTTATAAGGGACCTTAAAGATCATCCAGTTCCAACCCCCTGCCATGGGCAGGGACACTTTCCACTAAACCAGGTTGCTCAGAGCTCCATCCAGCCTGGCCTGAAACACTTCCAGGGATGGGGCACCCACAACTTTTCTGGGAAACTTGCTCCAATGCCTCACCACCCTCACAGTAAAGTATTTCTTCCTAATATCTAATCTAAACTGAAATTCCTTTCAGTTTGAATCCATTTCCCCTTGTCCTGTCACTACATGTTCTTGTAAAAAGTCCCTCTCCATCTTTCTCGTGGGCTCCCTTCTGGTACTGGAAGGCTGAAATTAGGTCGCCTCGAAGCCTTCTCTTTTCTAGACTGAACAAATCAAATTCTCCCAGCCTTTCCTCATACAAGAGGTGCTCCATCCCTGTAATCATCTTGATGGCCTCCTCTGGACTTGCTCCAACAGGTCAACGTCCTTCCTGTGCTGGAAACCCAGAGCTGATCCAGCACTCCCGACGGGTCTCACCAGAGCAGAGCAGAGGGGCAGAATCCCCTCCCTCCCCTGCTGCCCGCGGTGCTTTGGATGCAGCCCAGGACACGTTTGGCTTTCTGGGCTGCAAGGGCACGTGACTGGGGCATGTCCAGACTCTCATTCACCCCAAGCTCTGCTCAGCAGGGGCTGCTCTCGATCTGTCCAGCCCCCAGCCCATGCTGATGCCTGGGGTTGCCCCAACCCAGTTTGGTCTTACTAAACCTCATGAGGTTCCCATGGCCCCACTTCTTTGAGCCTGTCCAGGTCCCTCTGGATGACATCCCGTCCTTCAGGTGTGAAGCTCAGCTTCAACTATGCTGAAGCTCAGCTGCAATCACTGTCAAAGGAAAATTAATTAATCTCTTAATGGGAGATGAAATTGCAGCTCTGATTTGCTGTTACCATTTATTCCTGTACGTTGCAGTCATTTTATATCCCCCCAGAGAGATGCTTTTATAGAAGCATACAGATTACTTTTTATAGTTCTAAATCTTTTACTTCTTTATTTGCAACTTCAAATAACTTTTCAATTAGCTTGTCAGATAGCAAAAAGGCTAAGCAAGGTACTCCAGTGGGTAATAATCCTGACCAAGGAAAATACAATGTAGAGGAGAAACAACTATATTTACCAGACAAGCCTACGGTGTATCAAAAAGATTTAGTTCATATGAGAGATAAAATTGCAAAACAATTCAAAATAGTAATTTAAAATACTTGGAAATCCAAGCACTTGTTCTGGAATAATTTTTACTTAAAATCACACATTTAATCTTCCTTTTAGTATCCTGAATATTTGGCTTGATGTGAGTGCTGGGAAGTTTAGCACAATTACTAGATGACAGATAGTGTTCAGATTAACTTCCTAGGCTGAGGAAATCTGACAGTCACTTGTCTCCAGACAAATCATACTCTGACAAGATGATGTGCCAATGACTCTCCGTTTTCTGTAAATTCTGCAATTTTTCATTCTGTGATTGCACAGCAAGAGAAAGGCAGCTGACCTTGCTAAAATCAATGCTCCCCAAAGTAAAAGAAGCCTTTGATTTGGTCAAGATCTTCTTGTGAACGCTGTTGAAACTTTACAATACATTGATTTTTGATAAACTAAAAAATGGATCGGCAGAGGCTGCAGGGCCTTCTCACACTGGGGGTTTGTCACGTGTATTTCATCCCCAGCTTTATTCCTCTTAATTGACCATAAGATGAAGTTATTATTTTACTATCCAGCTCCTGTGCTGCAGAATATAATGAGGGAAGTGGAGTACCCAGAGTTGTTCACATTTACAACTCACACTGCCAGGAAGAGCTAGTAATAGATATAACACAGTAAAAAGGTGGCTCCCGTGCTGAAGAATTAATACTAAATAAAAGAGAGAAGATGCTGTGGGAACTGGACAGCCTTGGTGCTGCAGCTGTAGTGTGTGACAAAGAAACCCATGGCAAAGTGCTTGGAGCTGCAGGGGGGCACTATGGTTCCCAGTTTCCCTCTTCTCCCTAGGGAATCTACGTCTCTGGGCAACACAAAAAATACCGCAGCAGAAGGGCAGAATTGGTCTTACTGCTTGTTCTGGGGGATGCTTCACTGGAGTGTTTTATTGACTTCTAGCAAGAATTAATTTACTGAGAGCACACCAAGCCTATCCTGCTGGTGGTTCACTTAGAGGTATAATTTAGGGATTTTTTTCGAGTTATTGATTTTAGAACCGTTTTAGGGTAGGAGATAAGGGAATATGATCCATGTAGCTGGTTCTCACAGCTTTCTTCTTGCTCATTTGATTTAGGGGCTGGCTTGGCTGACGCAGAGCGCTGCGACACCAGGGCTGTGCTCGGGTGAGTTCCTCCCTCTCCCCTTGCCCACCAGCCCACAGGGTGCCTTCACTGGCCCCACTTACTGAGTAAGGGAGGGGTTCTGTCCTCCCACGCAATGCCCAGGTCTGGGGAGGTGGCAGGTGCACTTCAAGCCTCTTCCCAAACCCTACAGGAGATCCCAGCAGGAATCTGCCCAGAAGCCAGAGGGGAAGCAGGGGGTCCTCATGTCCCTGCCCCATGGTGCTGCCACCCAGGAGGTGCTCAAAGAAAGACTCAGCTGACGGGGTGCTGGGGACACCAGAGGAGGCTCAGCTGGGATCAGTTTCTGTGCAGGGAAGGGGAAGCAGCAGGCAGAGCTGTGGTCACCTCCTGTCAGGGGTTTCTTGACTTCTGCCCAGGAGATCACACAAGTTTCCCTTCATTCCTCAACATGCAGCCAGGCTGCTGCAGAACATGGGTTTAAGACAGTGAAGATTTTTTGTTAATAGGTTTCCATTTCAAAACCTGGAAGGTTTTATATAGCAAGGCACAGATTTTTCTGTCAAATCTAATCCCAGCCAATGCCACGCCATAATCTCCTAATTACACTATGCAGTAGGATCAGTCTCTCTAATCCCTAATTATATCTTTGCTTGGAAAATGTTTAGTCTCACTTCTCTCTCTTCTACATGGTCTCCAGCTGCCCAAAGGATCCTCAGAGCTGCTAATAGTAATAATCTGCTGTGGTAGATCCCAGCAGTTTCTTAGAAGGAAACTACAAATTCTCCCTAAAAAGTAATTCAGTTATCCCAAAACTGTTCATAAATTTGACCCAAATTTGTGGGATAAAAAAACAAACAAGCAAACAAAACCACGATTAATTGTTGGTGACAATTCTTCCCACTACAGAGAGAGGACACTGCAGGATGCTCCTGGCCCCACTCCCTTGGAGGCTCTTTCAGTTTGCGTTGAAAAACCCTCACCCGCAAAGCATCGGAGACTCACATCCGCTCCAAAGGAATCCCCACCCGTTAGGGAGCATTTAGCCAAGGAACAGCGATTGCCTGGCTATTCAGGAGATCATCCCTGAACAAGACATTATTTGTTGGTCAATTGGACACAGCAGCAGCGTTTTGGGTCAGTGTGAGATCCTTGTCATTCACCCAGTGCAGTGGGGGCACAGCTGCTTTCTGAGGGAGGATTTCTCAGCGTGGTGCTGGCTGGCATCTTGAATGTGTAGGAACAGATCTGTGTATGGAGCCTCTCCTTTTTTTCTTTTTTTTTAATGAATACAAGGAAATAAAATGTTTTAATGTGGGTCAGATGGAATGGTTTTTCTGGACAAGGCTTTTTTTAGCTAAAAGAAACACCTGCAAATTTTACATACTGCTCACTCTGGTAATTGCTTCTTTGTTTCTTTTATTAACATTTTGGTTCAGCTGCTGAACTGAAAAAAAATCAGTAATTTTCTCAAACCAGTTCATAATGCTGGGATGGGGCTGCCTCCCTGTTCAGAATAATAATAGCGGTCTGCTTAGCGTAGGTGTCAGTTTAGTGACCTGTGGAAAGTCTGCAGCAAAAATAATATGTGGTTCTTCTTCAGTCCTGTACAGCTTCCACAAAACAAAAGAAATCAGTGGTCTGTGGGTCTGGCCTTGCCACTGCAGCAGCTGGTAGAAGGCACTTGATAATATTTCATCAGGATTCAGACATTTAATAACAATTACTATGTAAAAAAATGCAGAGTTAGATTAATCTCATATTATTAGAAGTGTGAGCCATTAATATTGTAAGAGGACCATTAAGGGGTGGATGGCTTAAAAAGATGATCCAGCAGCACCAGGAGAGCTTGGGGACATGTTTGAAAGCAGCATTTAGTTCAAAATGCTGCAGGAAAAACAGTGAGAGGCCGTGAAGGGTGTGGGATATAGAGGCGGAGGCATTCGATGCAAAACAAAGTTTTCTTCCTAACAATCAATAAGAAAGAGTGGGAGTGGTGCTAATGGGGAAGCTGGGGAGATCACCTTTCCTCTCCTCCCTCGGGCAGGCACGGGACACTGCGCTGTCTGCACATGCACCAACCTCCCTCTTTTAATAAGTGCCTTAGGGTATTACAAGCAGAGTGATTTTAAATTTCAGCCTCAGTGGGGACATCACTCCTTTGTCCCCCTGCTGGCAGGCAGTCCATCCTTTCCCTGTACTCAGATGTGACCAGGAAAATGCCCCAACATTCACCACCACTGAGAAAACCCAAATACAGGGAAATACTAGTTTGGGTCCCCAAACCAAACTCATCTGGCGGTGCCTCTGTGATGCTGGAAGCATCAGAGGATGTTTTGTCCTCAGACAGGACCAGAGGACAAAACAGGGTGGCATCAGCCCAGGATGTCTTTTGCAACAGCAAATGTTTTTGACAGGCAACACGAGAGCTGAGTCATTGCAAAGGTGCCTCAGACCTTGGACAGGTATTTTGGATGTGTAACTCTGGAGGTAGGATACCCATGGACAGGCTGCATCACCCGGCGGTTTCAGAGCCCAGCACTGCCATGCCATGGGCACTGAGGCAGGCACAGAGCAGTTTTGTTCACACATCAGATTGAAGCCCTGGGCCACAGCATGACCATTCCCCACGCCCCGAGGAATGGGAGAAGCTCATAGGAGAGGGAGGGAGCTCTTTGTGTTTGTGTAGGAGGAGACTTCAAGAAAAGAAAAAGTAAGCAGGAGGACCTTCAATATTCCCTTTTTGCAGGGAGAGAGCTGGCTCTCACCTGGGCTCAGGGTTACTCTATCACCCAGAAATGTGCTCCAGGACAGAGGAACTGCCATTTCTTTGGAGCTGCAACAGGGTTCCTGTGAGGTGCAAGCAGTCCCTCAGCCTGATGCTGCACAAAGGCTTGGTACTGCCCAGACAATTTGTACAAGTTGAGCAGGATTTTTGAATGGCCCTAAAACTCAGGAATTTCTAATTGCCATCACAACCCTCTCATTGCATGACTGATACTCAGTATGTGACACAGCATTAATTATGCATTTTGATTCAGAAGTCGCAGGTAATTACTGTTGTCCTGGCGAGTGCTTCTGTGCTTCATCGGTTCACACACACAGGGTTGGTAGGAACACATCAGAGATTTGCTCTACCCAAGCCAGTCATGCAAGAAGTATAAAATTGCAATGAATCTTAGGCAAGTAGTGCCAGCAAAAGGCTGAGGGCCAGCTGGAGGTCCATCCCCAAGTCACAGCGTGAGGGTGAAATTCATACACTCTTTCATCAAATAGGAAGAGCAGATTTTGACTCCCTGACTTGTTAACCTCACATCTTTCCTGGCATCACAGCCAGCTTGGAGTGTATCTAGTGAAATATGACTATAAATAATACTTCTTCACACAAGCTAATTTCCTAATTTTTAAGGAGGAGCAGCAGCAGAGGCTCCTTCCAGGCAGGACTGTGGCAGCTGGGGAGCTCACACCTGCCTGGGGCAGCTCCTTGGCACCTAGGAGTTGCAGGACCCTCCATGGAGTCACCGTGCCTCAGGGCACCCGGGTCCTCCCTGCTGGACACCTCCCACTCACCCCTCCTGCCCCTCTGGACCTCCTGAGCCATCCAGGCTTTGAGGCCATGGCTCCAGCACAGGTGACACTCTGGACACTGTGGCAAACAGCCAGAGGCTCTCAAAAAGCGCCTGCAAAGCACAGGCTGTGCCCTTGCCTGTGCCGAGCCTGGGGTGTGCCTGTTCGTGACAGGAAGGGCCCTGTGTGCTACCCCAGCTTCCCATTCCCTCTGAATGTGTCCGTGGCTGCCCGTGGCATCCATCAACATCCTGGTTCCGGGTCATGCCACGGCTGCTGCTCACAGCCACCAAGGATGTGAGTCACCGGGCAGCGGGTGAGCAGCCTGCTTCCCTTCAATGCACAATGCCCTGTCCTGAGGTTTGGGGGTTGGTTTTGTTTTTGTTTTGGTTTGTTTTCATTTCATATTCCTTTCCCTGTGGGTGAAAGCCTGCCCTTCTTTGCAAGGAAAGGTCAGGGCAGAGCTCAGTCAGGGCAGCTGAAGGGCACGGGCAGAGACAAGATGTTGTGTGCATCTGCTTGGGAGCAGTTTGAGAGGCAGACCAGGAGCAAGGAGCTTTAGTCTAAACACAGCCCTACCACCTCATCCCTTCCATCAGCATCTCCGTTATTAACATTAATTATTTAATTCTTAATTAATGACATTCTACCTCTGCTACTAACATACTGTGAGACTCAAAAAATCATTCTGTACCCCCATGTGCAATCTTTACACAGAAAAGCAGTCTGACCTCTGTGAAGTGTTTCATAAACCAAGAACAATAAAAATGGTTTTCCCCCAGGAGCCGTTTTCTCTGTTTCAAGCAAGACTTTCCCAATATTTATTTGTCTGCTTGTAAAAAAATAGTTTAAAATGTTCAGCAGTAAGAAGTGCCATTATAGAAACAAACTGCACAGAGTCTTCAGCACGTGACAGTCTGGGGTAATCTCACTGACAGTATTGCACACGCATTAGAACACACATCAAATGAAAATAACATTTCAGAGAGGAAGATATTCCACGTCACTCCCCCACAAGAATATTTCAGAGGGTAGGAGAGACCTGCAGCTGTTTGGAAAGTATTAGTCTCATTGCAGAATGAGTCAATACTTAGTGACATATCTTTTTCCAAGTAAATCAGAGTGCAGGACAAGATCTTCTACTTTACTGATGCTCTGGGGGTGCTTGTGCAGAAAGAGAGGTGGCACAAAGCAGCTGCCTACCCCACGCCCTGGTGCAGAAGTGCAGCAGCCACCCCTGGTCCCTGACAGCGAGGTGCCCCCTCGGTCTGCCCTGGCAGGAGCAGCTGGTGGGTTGCTGCTGCCAGCACTGGTGGTGTGGCCACAGTTTTAGGAGACACACTGCAATTTCAGGGCAGTTTTGCTCCTTGGGGAACACTCACTGTGCCCTGTGGAGTGGGCAGCAAAGAGCTCTCAGGACTGCAGCCAGCTCAGGCTCTGCCTTGGAAACGGACACACTAAATAAAATGTGAGCTCTTCTGACACTTGGTACCAGGCCCAGTCTGCACCAAGTTGGTTTATGCAGCTAATGCCCTGGTGGGGCGGAGTAGCTGCTCCTTCCACACCTTCCAGAGGGATGCTCATCCACAGCTGCTCTGCTCCCTGGAGTGGGAGGAACTCAGGCCACGGTCACCCGGGCACTGGTGGGGCTGCTGCTGACTTCAGGCTGCGTGGGCTGGGGCTGCACTGACAGTGAGAACAGCCCTGCCTCACCCCACACTCGTGGTGTAAACTGAGTGAGGTCATTTCAACCGGAGAGCATCCACAGGGATGTCGATGTCTCTGTAGTGAAGGATCAGCAGAACATAACAGTCTCAAGGAATGAGAAATCCAAACACACGTGCACATGCACGCATCTACACACATCTTGGTGTGTACATACGTGTGTGTGTGTATGTATACACACACATATATATATATATATACCTGAATAAATGGTGCAATCATTTTGTAGTGCTACGAGTAGCCCGAGGTGTTTGGTGTACTAGGCAGCAGTCAGCTTCTACCTGACTTTAATGAGTGTTTGTTAATGCCTGTGTACTAAATGAATGCTGACTGAGTCGAATACAAATGATCATATCAGTAACGTGTACAGAAGATAAACCTAACTCCTCAGCTAAATTCATTTCCCTGCTCTCCTTCTCTAGCTGGCATTTACAGGCTCCAAGCCTGGAAAACAACCCTGCAACAATCATCACACACACCTAGCTACAGGCACAGACCAGAGTCACAGGGATGATTTAGGCTGCAATAGCACCCTGTGATATTTAACTTTTTGACTACCATTCGTAATATCCCAACAACACGGGGGATGCAGAAGCAGTAGGTACGTACCCACAAGAGGAAAAGCCAGTGCAGGGAGTGCAGTGTGCCCCAGGCAGGAGCTGGAATAGCTGCTGAGGAGGGTAGAGCCCAGCTCTGCTCCTCATGAGAGCTTAAACAGTCGTTTTTTGCAAATATTCTTTCTAAACTAAACTTTTAAAAAAAATTTAAAAGAAAGGGAAAAAAAAGAAAAAAAAAACAAAGGGGAGGTTTTTCAGCTCTTTGAAGGTATATGGGAAGTGAGAGTAGGAAATTCTGTGTAGATCCATACACCATACATGAGTCATGACTTTCTGTTTCGGTTCATTTAGCTTCTGGGTTTGGTTTTCATTGCTGCTACATTCACCCACTGGTTCAGAAGTTTTTTGTGGTTAAAATAGCCAAGACACGGGAACCCCTGGTCCAGCCCTTCCTCTGCCCAAGGGCAGTTGCAAGCTCTTGTTGCCCTCTCAGCTCCAACAGAGGAAGTTCTCCTGTTTTATGGAGTGCATAAATATTTCTTGTGTTAAGTCAGTGTGAGTCTCTGGCCTAGAGGTCACCACTCATCAGGAGAGGTTGAAAAGCCCTTTCCCATCCTCACTCCTGAAAGTGCTGGATAACAAATACTGTAAGGTGTAACACTGCCTGCAGCACATTCCCGGCCACGAGCCAAGGAGCCAAGCTGCAATCTGGGTGCTGAGGGGTCAGCACCTCCCCTCTCCTCTCCTGTGGTGTCCTGGCAGGTGACAGACGTGCAGGGACTTTGATACCTGCAAGTGTGGAAAAGCGGGAGATAACAGAACTAGATCCCTACCGGGTCAGGGGAGGTTGCTGTGATACACCTAAATTTTGGGTTATGATTTTGTCTGAGGCTCCTCTTAGATGTGAGTGGGTGGTGTGCAATCTGCACAGCTATGAAGACACAACAGGAATTAAAACAAAAGGTGGCCTCATTAATCTTTTCTAAAATATCTGAGGTCTGTGAGAGTTCAAAACTTTCCAGTGGATGCCCAATTTTCTGTTGATGATCCTGTCAGTGATGCTGCCCACTGCTAGCAGCAGCACCAGGCAAACTCTTCCGGCTCTGCCCTGTCAGAGGCCCTCGGCTATGCTAACGCAACAAAACCTTTGCTTAAGGTGAAAGACTTTTCCTGGGATAGCACTCAGGAAATCTAAAGGCAGGGGAAGAAATTAAATTGAGGAAAGAAACACTCTACACACCTTTACTCCTTTCCAGTACAACACAACAGATTTTCTGAAGTGCCCTCGACTTTCCCCAGCCACATGAGCCACTTTGTCTTTGAAATTCTCTTCGGGCACATTGGTTTTGTCTGCTCTTATGGACACACGTTACCCGTCCGTGTTTGCTCTCACCACGTAAAAGCGCAGACTCTTCAAGGTGGTGCACTTGGCAGACTGAACTGGAAGCAAAGCCTCCCGGGGCCCACCCCTAACCATGTGGCAGACTGGTGCTTCCCTCTGGCACCACCTCCCCGAATTCCCAAGTGTTAAAGCAGTGAGGGACCTGTCCCGGCAGGGAGGTGCACTCCAACCAGCAGAAACCCATAACGGCACAAGTATTTTGCTGTGTCAAACCCCTGGCAGCACCGCAGCTGCATATTTTCCTGATGGTTATCTCCTCTCCCAGGGTGCCCCGTGGGTGCAGCTCAGGGGAAGCGTGTTTCACCGAGTCAGCGCCAGCCCGCGCCAAGTCGCCCTTCCATTCAGCAGCAGCGAGGTCTCAGCATCGATTCCCGCACCGCTGGCAGCGATCAGCCCTCGGCATTCCCGCGGCAAAAGGGAAGCGCCGCTCACCCTCTGCCGTGTCCGCGGTGGGGCGGCGCGGCTTTTCCATCCCCTCCCCGTGCCTTGCGTTCCTGCTTTTCCCCAGCTCCGGAGGAACAATCCTCGCCTTGTTCCCGCTCAGTGACCTGGCGCTGGGATTAACACGCATGAGCGGCTGCATCGTCTGCACGGGGAAAATGCCGGGGCTGCCGGGGCGTCAGTGGCACCCGCCTCGGCCCCGCCATCTGCACCGCCCGCAGCTCTGGGGGGCGCGGAGGTTTAACATAACCCCCAAGAGATGATGCAAAAAAACCCAAACCCAGACCCAAGCCACCCTGGATTTTGAGAGGGTGAACGATGAGGTTCCTTGGGTGGAAAGGGCATCCGCAGGGACAGCCTCATGCTGCATTGCTGGTGAGGCTGAGGAGAGGACTGCACAGAAGGGGGGGTCAAATAGGTGATATTTAGAGCAGCAGAGCTCCAGGATGATTTGCCTGCCAGCTGTGAGTTTGATTTCCATCATCATCATCATCATCATCATCATCATCATCATCATCATCATCATCTAGGCCCTTTGTAGGGTGCTGCCAAGAACCTCAGCCCTACCTGAGGCTGCATGGCCCAGGGAAATTTCCCACACCAGGAGCGGGACTTGGGGAATGCAATCACCAATTGGGGGAACAAGTTAAGGACATTAAAAGTGTTTTGCCCTGCTCACCAGCCACGGAGCCGGTGGGAATAGTTTCCAGCCCCTTCCCTGGCAGCATTTGCAGCCCCCAGGGAAGGAGTCTGCCCTTCACCCTCTGCAATTTTCTCAGAGCTGTGCTCTCCAGCTGTTCCAAAGGCCTATTTTTCTCAGTTGCTGAAATGATGATGTGAAGGTTTGAATGTCTAGAATTTTTTTAGAAATACTGGTTATACCCATACGTAGCTTCTTGCAGACCTGAAGAAGTCAGGCTGCCACAGCTGGATCAGACTTTCTGCTCTGGCTGGAGGCTGAGGGTGGTTCTCCACTTGCCTCGCTGGAAAGCCCTAAGAGAAAGCAAGGGAGGCAACAGCATCCACCCACTGCTTTATTTGGCTGTCCCAGCATCACCATTTTCAAGTGCTAGCAGGATGCTGCTGTAAGGCAGGATGAAGAAACACTGCTAGGAATGCTCTCAGAGCCAAACGCTGGAGCTGCAAGCAGAGGGAAGAGCCATCCCACAGTGCGGGCCAGGCTACCTGCAGGTCCCACTTGTGCCTGAGCAGACACGCCTGAGAAAATCTCTGATAAGAACAACTTGCTGGTGCCAACCTCGCAGGGGTCTTTAGGCATCAGAGCACACTTACAGAAGGTTATAATTTCAGTCTGTATAATTTCATCTTAACCCCCAGGCACATTTTGGGAGTGCCTCTTGCCCCCCGGGAGCAGGAGCGAGCCCTGCTGCTGTGGGCAGTGTTTGAGACCCCTGCCTGACTGGGTAGCAGAGGGAGGGCTGCAAATACATGCTCTGTGCTCTTGCTCCTCCATGGTCTGTGCCCTCAGCCTGCTCATGATCCCTGCAGCCCAGCAGAGTATGGGAGCAACGGACAACCAGCAAAAAAAGGCTCTTGAGACACCACATCCATCCATGCTATTCCGCTTCCACAAGCTTCCCCAGCAGATGTAGTCATCAAAAGATTTAGTTCCTATCCATTATTTACTGTATCAAATCAGAAATCTCAGAACTGGTTACAGAAGAAGGAGTTGTTATAGAAGAAGGAGTTATTAGCTGTCTAGTAATTTAAATGATCTGCTCCCCCTTACTCCACTTTTTGTGGAGCTATGTTGACGTTTGAAAAAAAAAAAAAGTTCTGTTGCTATAGCTACCAAGATGAGCTTCCAGTCATGAGATTATGATCAATAAAATATGCCAGATGTGTCTCCAAGAGCTTTCATTAATAAAAAACCAAGTGTGATGAGAATCCTCAGACTAATTCTAGGGGACACAAATGAGATGCTTTTAAATATCTAATCTGATGAAAAGTAAAAAGCAACTAGCACCCGTAAGATTTTATGCCAAGCACTAACTGAAGCATTGCTCTCACTGAGAACACATGCACCGAAATAGCCTTTCAGAAACACACAGCCCAGAAAGCTGAGCACAAGTGAAAGGGGAACCCCGTGTTGTCTGAGGCTGCCACTGGTCCTTGCCCTCGTGCAGAACTGCTGATGTGCAGAACAAAACCCCAGAGCATGTTGTAAAAGTGAAGGCTGAATTTCCTGTCCTTGCAAAATCTCTTCTTCTTTGCGAGTTGTCTCAAAAACCTCAGCATCCACTTCCCTCTGGAGTGTTTTCCCACACGTACTGTAACTCTAAAAGAAAGATGCATTCATGGTCAGGTCCCACAAAGGCCCACCAGCCATGCATCAGCACATCAGCAGGAAGGAACAAAGGCAGCAGAGGAGAAACAGAGAGAAGCCTCAGAGCCAGGTCTTGCCTGAGGGCCAGCAGCTCCCTTCCCAGCGCCATGGCAGGGTGCTGAGGGGCTCTGCTCCCCCTCGCTGGCCCTTGCAGTCTCCCTGCAGTGGGTATCTGCTCTTCTGTACTGAAGCTCTTTCGGGCAACAGTTTCCAAATACCTCTGGGTCTCCTTCTCCCCAGCCTTGCTTGGTCCTAGGTTTCCAAACTTTGACCAAGAACACGACAAAGCCGAACTCCATCCTTTCCCAGGCTGGCAGCGTAATTTCTACCAGCTTTATCAGCCAAGCATATGAACCAAGGATCCTTTTCTTTATCTCCGCCTGTGCTTACACTTCTGCAGTCAATTGTGGATACAGTTCTCCTCCCCTGACAGCTCCTGCACAGGTTCCACATAGAGTAAGATGAAGAGAGGAATGAAAATTTTTATTAGATTTGATTCATGCTTTTATGCTTATTTTTATGCATTTTTACTCTTTTTTAAAAAAAAATTCATATTCTCTCATTTCCCACTTCCCAGCTCATTTTCACCATCTAATAAAGGTTAATAAACTCACTCCAAGTTACGTGGATCCTTGGAGATCAATTTGAACACTGCATCTCTGATTAGCCCATAACAGGTGAGGTACGTGTCTGCTGCCATATTGTCATTGAATTATCCTGCGCTGGAACTGAATGCCACAGTTTGTCACTGTGGGAATGAAACATTAATTTAATGCTATCTGCATTTATTAGAGAGCAAGCCCATTGTACAGGCTGCCAAGGGAAACTGACAGTCCTCTACAATAATGAGCGTGGGGGGAAAAAAATCCATTTCTCATCAGGAATGACTCTTCCCACCTCTCTCGTGCTGCTCAGCTGTCTGTGGATCAATGGAGACAAGTCAGCTGGAAATGAGAGAAAAATACAAAAACGTCTCAAGCTTCACCTATGAGTGGATTTGATAATGATTCACGCACTGCACAGGTCTGACTTTCTGCCATTAATTTATACCATTGATCTTGCAGTTCAAATAAAGAAACCAAATTTTGCGACATTTTCAAGTATCTTCCTGTAAAAAAAAAGTGGTTTAAACAAAGAGTGGAAAATGCCTAGGAGAATATTCTGGTACTTATTCAGAAACATAACGTGCGGCTTTTCCCAGTGCTTTAACGCCAGGATTCAGTCCCGTGCAGCTCGGTGGGAAGGAGCAGCACGGCCGCGGCTGCCGGCGGGGCAGAGGGACCCAGCAGCACGGGCGGGTGGGCGGCGGTGCCGGGAGCCCCGGGC
>VZTA01023060.1:102727-141497 GCA_013398855.1 Mohoua ochrocephala | reverse complement strand
CGGGCCGAGCCGGGATCCCGCGGCGGTGCCGAACGCCGGGAGCCGAGCGCGATCCCGCGGGAATGCACCGGGGAGCCCCGCGCGCCCCCTGGCGCCGAACGGGGTCACCTCCGAACGGATCCGGGGCCCGGCTGCCACCCGGGATTGCGGACTGGCCGCAGAACGGAGGCCCAGGACGAGGGAGGGAGCGGGGATCCCCGGATCGCCGACCCGACGCTGCCCGGCGCACGAGGCCCCATCGCCCCCCGTGCTCTCTCATGGCCGGGAGAGGTTCCTGCACGGGCCAGGTTAGTGCTGGCTGTCCCTCACTAGCTCAGCACCGCTGGAATTTCGGTCCCAGATGGACAATTCTGGTTTTAGTGCCCCGAGCAGTGAGATAACAAGCGTGGCTTACACTTCATCACGACCTCGTAGGCTCATCAACAAAACAGTCCTTTGCTGGGCAGGGAGGATGACCTCAGCCCTGGCAGTGGAGGAACTCATCATTCATTTGGCCTGAGGTCGAGCTGAACCTCAGACCTAGAAAGTGTCACACACCACACTCAGAACCTTTATTACTCCACCACAGCCTGGCCTGTATTCCTTCCTCTCCATGACCTGTGGCTCAGCTCCTCTCCGGTTGTGTAACCCATAGCACACGGCCTCACGCTCGAGAGGAAAGCAGACCCGTCGGAGCAGCAGTACCAGTATCTTTCAGGAAAAGCAGGCAGCTCATCCCTTCCCCCAGCACAGGGACAAGTCACTCACACCCCAGGTGGGCAAAGGGGAGCTCTGCAGTCTGAAGGGGGAGGCGGCAGGGGCTGAGCCTGGTGGTGACGGGGCCAGGACTCGCTCTGACCGCGTGTGAGCAGCAGGAGCTGCACTGCCTCTGCAAGACAACCCACCGAGCAAGTGTGAGAGGATAGGCTCTCCTACAGGAGCTTCCCTCTTCCCTCAGCAGCAGGAAAGAGGGTCACCCTGCTGCCGTCCCCGCTGCAAGCCAGCCCCGGGCACCACGGTCACCAGGCTGCTGCAGGCACAGAGAGGCCTCGCAGTGGAGCTGTGGCTGAAACGAGCCTTCCTGGGCAGCAGACTAAGCTCTGTCCTGGTTTCTGCTGAAGGGTATTTCCTGCAGTAAAAGCATTTGAAGAATTATTTACACCCTCTCAGGGAAGATCCTCACAAAATACCCTCCAAATATTCGCTTGTTTATAGGATGCTGAGTGATCACTTAAAACATCTGTCCTGGCAGCACAACACGCCCCAGGCTGATCGGAACCGGGCCTGTTGATGAAGGTGATAAGCACACGGGATAACACCGACATTTACGCTTTGCTGAGCTAATTTACCTTTACTTTTTAAGGCTGCGCCTGACAAAAGCCAAATCAAGAATCCACTGAAACAGCAAGTGGCTTCACAGGTATCTTCAATACGCTGTTACCAGCTGTGAAGTGTATTTGTCTCCAACTGTAGGAGACAACTTCGCTGACTTGGAGGACAGGGCTTCCCAGGCATTTGTTCCTCACAACAGGAGCTGTAGAAAGAAGAGTTCTCTTTAACACACGCCCGGGGGCAACTCTGAGTTATTTCCACGCCCAGTTTTGTGGATTCTGGAACGCGGAGAATGTGGGTTATGCTGCTCTCCTTGCTGCAGGTACATATCAACATTTCCCTTGGTACTGGAGGTGGAGACAGTCGATGGATTTAGCTCCGTTCCACAACACCGGCGTGCCCACACCGTGCAGAGCACAGCCTGCAAGACATGCCAGGGTGCAGACACGCCACACCTTGCTATGTCTATGCAGCGCCTCAGCTTTCCCTTTATGTTCATTAGCCTCTTTCCTTTTCAAATGCAAATAGGCTAAATAGGCTCTTTTCTTTTGTACTGTATTTTCCTTCTTCACGTAACTCTTCCTCTGTCCATTACACTGGACAGCGCATTTGACTGACCGGTACCCTCTGCCCCTTCAGCTTTCGCCGTGAAACGCTCAAAGGAGCCAGCGGCACTAATTGCTCTCCCTGCATTCCCCCCCCAGCAAGGGCTGGTTAAAGATAAAACAATGAACAGCCCTGTAAGGAGTTCAGGAAGACTCACGAGCTCAAAACTCCCCAGGCAAAAAATCTGACGTACCCACCAGTCCTCAGTAATCATCTTCCAGAGCTGTTTTCTGTGTCACTTAGTGAGGTTATACTACGTCCTGAATACGTACGTAAGTGGCAGTTTTGCACATAGCACATGTTAAATAGTGATTCATTTTGACACTTCCTAAATGGGTGTTATAACTTCTTGGTGCATTCAAGGGGGAAGTCACCTAGGCCAGCCAATGAATTCCTTATCAGTTTGACAGGGCAGGTAAACACAGCTTTTCCCTGGCAGAGATGCAGGAATATTTTTTGCTCACTTTTGAAAGTAATTTTGGACCATTCCATTGCTCATAAATAACTTCAGAGCGAAAGATTTACTTTCATTTCTGAGCATCCCTTAGTGGTTGAAAGAGGTCTGAGTCGATCGTCCCCTGGCAGATACAGAGATCTATTCAAAAGGGAGCACTGTGACTGAGCCATCTTCTGTGAACAGGGCACACTAGGAAATATTTTACAGCATAGATCAGCTCACTGCTGAACAGTTTTACAGATGAAATTTCTCCCTCTTGAGATCTTTACTTTTATATAACTGTACTGGCAGACTTAAATTATGACCTCCTTTATGCTTTATATATATATATATGTATATATTTATATATCAAAGCTCTATACATCTAGCTAAATCTTTTTCTGTGGAAATTATCCAGAAGTTGATTGCAGCCTTGCATAACTGCTCCAAAAAAACATCAGTTCAAGAGCACTCAGAAAAAGTAGAATCAACTATTACAGATACTGGTAAAGGAAAATGAGTCTCTGGAAAGGAAAAGAAGCCTACAAAAGTCTAGACAGCACAGAAATACTGAAAATGGATTAATCTGTCTCAACTAGAATGAGGGGTCACGAAATCAGCAGCCACCAAGTTTAAAAAAAGAGAGGTTCACAAAGCAGGTGGTAACTCATGGTAACTCCTTTCCAACCAAGCTTACATGGATTCTGGAAACAACTGTCCAAGCACATGGATAAAAGGAGAACTTTGAGCATCACCACACAGACAACAGACACCACGCTCAGGAGAGCCCCAAGCACAACACACCACACCTGGAGAAGATTGCTGCATCATCACATTTGACTGTTTCTGGGCAGCCCATAGATCTGGCACCTGTGTCACACTCTTTGTGCATTCCAAACAGATCAATGCAGTGTCACCTTAGAAAGTCTTTAAAAACGGACTTTAAGTGGCTCAGGAACCAAATCAAGTGCACACCGTGTACCCAAACCCTTGGTCAGATTCTATACTGCTTCATTTCAAAGGACAAGTAGGGAACGCAAGTGCATCTCTGCTTCCCTGACTGTGAGCAGGCCTGAATTACAGCAATTGCCTCTAGTTCTTAAATCTCCTTCTGCCCTTGGAAAGAAAAAAGTATAGCTGCCTATAACCTCACTTCAGCTTACTCTAGAATGCACCCCTTAAAAACCCAAACTCTGATGAACAGGATGCAGCAATCACCTTACATATGTGACTACCCATCACAGCTAAGTACAACGTCAACACACCTTAAGGACAAGATGGTTGGGTTTGTTGGTGAGGATCTGGGCATTTTTCAGGTCTTTTTTTTTGAAAAGCAGGTGAATACTAGGCAGCGATCAGTATTCTGGAAACAAAATAGCTACTTGGAGTAAAAGAGGAACTCTCAGAGAAAGAATGTCTGTGTCTTGTCATGGGAGAATTCTTTCAAGTGCACCGCTTACTGTATCCAAGATGGATAGGGTGGAAGTCGATGTTAAAAACAAAACGACAACAAAACCACAACCCAAACCATACACAGCTAAGAGAAGCCATGGGTAGTGGCACATTTCTGAACTAGAGAGAGCATGTTTCTTCAGAGAAGTCAAAGTAACCCCACAGTGCAGGGGTTCAAAGTCTGATACACCATGGCTGCAACCAATTTCCATTAGCATCAGCTGGGTGTGTGTGTGTTTCTGTTTTGTTTGGTTTGAGATTTTTGTGTGGGTGTGTTTTTTTCTGTCATGAACAGTCTTCTGAAGACTAAGACTTAAATATCCAGATTTGTGTGTGGGAAAGCTTACTTGTACTAACTAACACAGACTAAAGAGGGTGGAGACATCAGGTGATCACAATTTAGAAGGAGAAAACCGTTCATGAAGCCAATCAAATGAAAAACAGTTCATGGAGACTGTTTAAATTTAAAAACCACGTGTAGAGATAATAAATGGAATAAATGCACAAAGAAGTTCAAAGATTTTTCTCCTCTTTATTTAAACACAAATACATTTACAGCATGCAGGTAAGTTAAAACTATATGGCGTCTTCCCCAAACCAATTGTTTTAATGCATCTTAAGTGTACTGAAGTTAAATCAGATTCCACAGGTAGACTTGTCCTCATGTCAAATTTAGAGTTACACACAGTAGTGAGTCAGCATTTAAGTTATGCAAATAATTTAGTTGTTCACCAGAAATAAATATTATTTCACCAAGTTCCTATCCTAAACCATCTTTTAAAAATATGATCTAGAGGAACATAAAAATAAGAACCATTCAAAGACTGCAAGTTGAAATAGCAGTGTTGAACATTCCCCGTATAGACTGAATATTTTAATTTACAAAATACAGTAATTGTCCTGTCTGGCTGACCTACGACAGCCAAACCAGAAAGCAAACAAAGTTGTGTGTTCGTTTTTTCTCTTTTTTTACATTTTAAGAGGCAGTTCTTGGTAAACTTCATAAAAGGTTTAAAATAAAAAAAAGTTTAAATATAAAAAGGTGATGTACACTGAGCTACACACTAGTTACTATTTAATCTAATTTTTTAAACACAGCAATTTTCAGCACCAAAACCCATGACAATTACCTACAGGAATGAAACCCCCATTCACAGGCATGAGAAAAAAATCCTGCTTCATTTGAGTGTGTTGTTTTGTGTTTATGATTGCACATTGACAAATGAAGGCCTGAAAACCTGTAGTTAACATTGAGAAAGATAATGGACAGTGCTGATTCCATGATGAGAAATTTAATTTAAAATATTTTGTTGTTTCTTTATTTTTTTTTCCCCTCAGTATGCTGCCTTCAACTGTGCTCTAAAACAACTGCAAGTTTGGAGTGTTTGGCGGCCTTAGTGAAAAAAACTGTCTTAAAAGCTGAAAACACCAAAATAGTGGGATTTCCAACTGATAATACACTCAACCTTTAAAAATCAAACTATTAAAAATTCAGACTACTGTAGATATAGAAAAAAAGTGGTTCAAGGTCTAAAATTTGACTATACTCCATCATAATATAAATATTTTGCCTATTTTAAAATATAAAAATTGAAAGTGATTTGCTGTCTGAACAGTCACAGAGTTTCTACTGTTTCCACAATAACTGAATACCCAGCAAAAAACTCAAGCCAGAACAAAAAGTTGTATTAACCAGGTCTGAAAAACTCATTGAACTCTTCCAGCAATACTAAGTTCCTTCTTTCTTAAAGACCTGGTAACTAGTTTCTATACAGAAGGCTGTTCTAAAAATTATAGTGGCTAAACCCTATCAATAAGTTAAGTAAATTACATCCTAAAACTTTAAACCCCGGATTCAGCTCAGTGAGAGTACCGGAGCTCAAAACAAAACAAAACAAAACAAAACAAAATCAAAACCCCACGTTTTGTTTTGTTAGCCACTTTACAGGACTTTATTGCAAAGAGAAGAAAAATATTCAACAACTACTACTTTGGACATTTCATATACCTACTTACAAATGGATTACAAATACAATTCAGGGTAGCACTTTTATTTATTTTATTGTTATTTTAAACACATGCCTCTGGCATTTCTGGATACATCGGTTTTAAAAAGTTGTGTCCTTTATTTACGTATCTGAATTCATTGGCCTGTTGCTGAAAAAGGCTTTTTAAAATTGAAAATCAAAATTTTAGCCAAAAATTCCAGTACTGTATGTAGTGGAATATAAAGTTACATTTTAGATTGCCCTCATTTCACTATTACAAAATAGCGAAAGTGAAGCGTCACAGATACAGACAAATGGACAGACAGGCTCATCAGAATGAAGCAGAATGTTTTCACTCCACCAGACTGTACTGTGTGCAGAACCAGGAACAGGACAGATGGGATAATCCATTGCCAAAGTCTTTTTTTGTAAACTCAGGTTTACTCTTATTACTGTACAATATTGAATTCTAAGTCACCCGGTGGCCGGGCGTTCGATAACAGTTACACAGCCTCGTTTGTAGCGAGCTCTTCAGGTCGGTGGCGTCGCGCCCGCGGTGCCTCGCGGCGGCTGTCGTAAGCACTTCAGGATCCTCACACCGTACAAACACAGTTAGTTCCAACGCTCTATGCAGCATTCCAAAAGAAAACCGTAATGTAGAGTGCTGCCCTAATTCGGTGGGACATGTAGTGTTATGTGAAGTGAAAAAAATGAAAGTATACTTAAACACTGTTGCACATTCCCTAAGACAATAAGATGTACACAAATTAAGCTAGAAAATTTGAACTAAGATTTTCTCAACGTACATTCAGCTTGGCACAGTGCAGACTAAATTTAAGACATGAAAGACAAACTGTGTAATAAGCAGAGCTACACTTTAAGTAACATGTCATTTTTCAAGACGCCAAAATTGCACTCTAGTTGGTTTTTTTTGGGAATCAGTTAGCAGAATTTGTAGAAGGGGGAAGAGCTGTACAGGCCAGGTATAATTTATACAATTTTCAAAAAATAATCCTACAGTCCCCAAAAGGAGAGATTATTGTCATGGAATGACTCCCTCTACACCATATCCAATCCTCCTCACGCTGCATTTAC
Source organism: Mohoua ochrocephala (assembly GCA_013398855.1). NCBI lineage: Eukaryota > Metazoa > Chordata > Aves > Passeriformes > Acanthizidae > Mohoua > Mohoua ochrocephala. The sequence goes on along the minus strand of VZTA01023060.1, from coordinate 134,609 downwards.
TTTTCAGCAACTGTGAATGAGAAAAAAATCACAGAGTTAAGCCAAAAAAGCAAAGTTACTTACATTTACAGTAGACCACATCACTATTTACATGGCCTTTAAGAGCCCAGTTCTTAAAGCACTCAGCTAAGTGCTAATAAAAAATCCACTTTAAAATAAGAAATCACACAACACAAAGCATTTCAGCTATGCTGTCTGCTACCAATGAATTTACAGCATGACAAACGGACGGGGTATGCAATCTTGACTGCAATAATGGAGTAAACATTACAGACAGAAACCACTTAAGAGCTCAGCTCCATTTCCCCTGACCGTTGCTGCTTTTCCCGGCTAGTGGCAACTCCTTGGTCATTCAAGCTAAATGTTATTCAAGGTTAAAGGACCCATCAGTTCAGCCTCTTATTTACTAAGAGACATTACTGAACAGAACCAGGTACCCTGCCTAGTGTTACAGCCCAGTTTTCTCTAAATTGGAGAGAAAGCTTGGGTAAGTCAGTCAGCCAATGAAAAGAAATGAATAGAAACAAGATGCACATAAGCTGTTCTGGAGCCCTTCAGAAGAGGAGCACCCAGGTTTCAAGCACCCCACCCCATTTTAGATGTATTTCAAACTGAAGATGCAGATAACCTTAACTAAGGGAACGTCTAGAAGACATTTGTAGACACACTCAAAAGTGAAGATGACAACAGAGGATGTAAAGTATAGCATTACTGTTAGGTGAGCAACAGATCAACTAACTACAAAGCAGGTATTATTTAAAAAGATATATGATTCCGTAAAGCAACTTAAACATATCAAATGCCACACTATGTGTATATAATAATACTATGTGCAATTACTTTGGAGATTAGAGATGTTTTCAAGTAAGTGCACATTTAATTTCAATTCTGTAACTGCATTTTAGTTTACTGGATGAGGACATGAATTCTTCTGTTAAATAATTCCAAATCACTGACACATGAAGCAGTGTGCAAACACAGTAAGAGCAGTAAATAAATAACATGCAAAAATACGGTAAATTTTATTTCATCACTGAATGTTTTCCTGAAGAAAACCATACTTTAAAAGATATTAGCAAGACAGAAGAATTTAAAATGTCCACTCCTTTCCCAAACAGTGGCTACTGTCTTTGACTGGTAACTATCTCCAACTGATTGTTTCCACATTTTGTTCTACCCCAGCAGAACACCATCAGAATTACCATTTTACAGCAAACACGTTTTAGAAGAAAAGCAGCAGCATCTTTAGCCAGATGTACATTATACTGTTCCGCCGGCTATAAAATTCTGTAAAAAAGAGTAGTTTATCTGACTATTCAAGTGACTTTATGCCCCAGAATGAGCTGTAATAAACCTAATACAAAGTAGTAGGTTGCTCACACAGTTTAGAAAATGCTACAAGACAAACTTACACTTTGTCTTGCCGTCCACCTCCGCGCACCACAACTGGCTGGCTGTTCTGAGTGAACGCACCTCCACCACGAATTGCACTTGGATGAGTTGGAGAAGCTGCTGGATGCTGGCCAGGGCGGATAGGCTTAGCTGCATGGCAAGAAATGTGACTTACAAATATATACACAACAATTGTACCTCGGATTATTCAAATTTACTGATATCATTAGCCAAATGTAATAATCACAACTGAATGCACTTTGAATAAGAAAACAAGTTTAGAGGATGGCATTCTGAGAATGTAACAGATTAGTGTCAACTACAACAAACCCTGGAAAACAGACAAGGTTTCGCTTTTATTGTTCCCTGTTAAAGCTCGCAAAGCTTCTGATAAAGATTATCTTCACACGAATGATCTGTCCCACCTAATGTATTACCTTCTATGAATCCTATTTTTTGGCAATAAGAACGCAAATAAGACACAATGCTAGACAGTTTCATGAGAGTTATGTATCAGTAAGGAATCATTACAGCTGCTGTCCTTCCCCCACATCTACTTGATTGATAAGTCACTAGTTACTCTCTCTGCAGGTGGTTCTGTGTACCAATACTCCACAGATAACAGTGCTTCATCAACCTACCCTCACATAAAAATAAAACTTGCTCTATAGCCAAAGCAAAAACCTGGCAGTTTCGACAGATCATTCACAAGCTGCATACACTTAAACTGTATTTTCCATCAGTTTTGCACTTAGCTCTTAACAGAACATGCATAATGTATGTGTAGGACTTCACAAAGTTCTGTAATATTAAAGAGAAGCACCTAAAGTTTCAGCAGGCAAAAGTGGATATAAAGAACCCACAGGCAGCAGCTGCAGCAGAGAAACAATTCTCAATTACTGCCTTAAAGGATGCTGTCCAGTAAGGCACGACTAGTTCATCTAGACATTTAAGCACGAGAGGCTGTATACCTCAGGTGAGCTCACTAGAGAACTGTTTGTTTTCTTGGAGACCACTTGAGAGAAAATTAAGACAGAAAAGCACCTGTCTGCAAGCTGCCACTTCATGTGACCAAAAAATTGTAACTATTTTGCAACAGCTCTTTGCAGACCTACAGAATATGAGCAAAATTTAACTGCAATGCTCATTTCAGTTGCATTAACATTTAAGAGAAGCATATTGATAACTTTAGTTCTACAGCTGTATTGTAATGTGCACAGTTAAGTCCTCCACAGGCCCTCAGCATTCGACAGAGTAATGGCAGGTGGAGGAGCAAAGGAATATGACTACCTTGCCTCCACCTTCCCACCCCTGTTTTTCCATCACTTTCCCCTAGAGAGGGCTGTGGATACTGTATGTTTTGGAACAAAGAACTGAAAAGGTAATTAAGGATTTTTGGATTTTGTGGGTTTCTGCCTGCCCCTCTCCCCCACAGGATCAAGTCAATTTTGTTGTTATTGAAGGTGACAGCTTAATCTTGCTTGTTGCCTTGAAATACCTATTTAGTTTTAGAAATTGGAATGGAATTGTAGTGATCTAAGAGATTAAGACTCACATGCAGTGTACTGTTTCTTCTAGGAAAGGTAACATATTCAGGCTGGAATTCTAGGTTGGTAAGCCTTTCCCAAAGCCATTTAAAGTAAAAAAAAAGCCAAACAACCATAATGTACCACCTGCGCACACAGTCTGTTAACCAAAATGTAACTCACAGTAAAAATAGATCACATTCGCATGTGTGGTTTCAATGAGGGCTGAAAGATGCACATATACACAGAGATAGAAAAAAAAAAAAAAAAAGTAGGAGACTGATAAAGCTTTAGGGGGCAAGGGATTCTTTACACACCAATTTGTGCCGAATGTCCTCTTCTGGCCATATTCTTGGATCTTACAGCTTCCTTTATACGATCTACTTCTTGCTGATACCGCTTGCGATCACGAGAAGCATTCTCTTTGGCTTCCTTCAGTGCAGATTCCAAAGCTTTAACTCTTTCAGCTGTAGCTCTAAGTCGCTTCTCCAGTTTAGGAAGTTCGCAGCGAAGATCAGCATTATCCCGTACCAGCTACAAAACCAGAATTGATTATTTCCTTGATACCTCTCTTCATAGGGAGAGCTAACCAAATACCCTCCCCCACTCCTGAAGAGGCAGAGCAGTAGGGTTACTATATTCACTTTGCTTAAGCTTTTAGTAAATCTATATAGTTCAGTGACATTAAGACTGTCATTTGAAAAATCAATTAGTGTGGAAGAACCTGCTACCCCAACGGAGGCAGCTCTTCCATCAGAGACAGGCAAGCAGCCCCTAGACTGATGTATGAAGTCTAAACACGAACTTGGATCTCTTTCAGTTTAAATGCAGCTATTTTGTTATACACTCGCACGTACTTAAAATAGCTAATTAGTTTATCTTACAAAACAATACGCTAAATTTTTCTTGTATCAAGAGACACACTTAAGATGTAGAAGTATTTACTTGTAAAAGTTACTTTATGACCAATAGGCAGTTGCTTCTGTAATAACGAACCTGGAGTAGTTTTATTAAAATTTGAAATGAAGTCTCAATGTACCTGCTTGTGAACCTTTGTAAGCTGTTCAAGATTATTCTCAAGGAAGGAAATCTTCTGCTTCTGTGCAGCACTGCCTCCTGTGTCATCTGAGTCGATCTCAGCACTCTGAAGTAACAAAGGCATGGGGAGGGAGACAGGAGGCTGAGTACAAATCTGAACTTGCATATTGGGATCAAGCCAGAAAAATCACACCAAATAAACACCAGTTCCTAATTTAGTTCTAAACTAAAATTTATGTAGCATTCCCAGAAATAAGCTTCATTATAGCACCACATTACCTTTTTCACTCTAGTAGCCAGATCTTGAACAAACAGCTTCCGAAGATTGTGAAGAGTCTGAAGTTCTTTTGCCTACAGTTAAGGACAAGAAATTAACAAAACAACCCAAACAAACTCTGAAAGAAAAAAAAAAGACAAATATTGACATTTGCTTTGGAATACATTCTGACTATCTTACCACAGTCTCTTCCAAACCCTTTAAATCTTGCCTTGCTTGTTCCCGTCTGTCCTGCATAACCCTAAAAGAGAATAAATTGTTCCTGAAATATCCTAGAAAAATTAGAAATTTTAATGTTTTAGAGAACCAAACACTGTATTGTACAAATGAAAAAAGTCTTTTGGTTGAAATCTTAAATTAAAGATGTAACCAACGGATGACACCACACTCAGAAATCTGTATGGCATGGGGGGTTGGGATTGGGGGAGTTGCACAAGAAAAGAGGGATGTACTTTTAATATTGAATACAAACAAGTACGTTCAGATGCACAAATTATAAAAGTTTCTAGAATAGTAAAAGACAAGACTCTCAGAGTCCGCTTCAGAGTGAATATTTGGGGAGATCTTATCCTACAAATATTCTTAGCTCTGACCAGCCGAGATGATAAGTATCATGTGGCAGACTAAAAATTTTCTTTTTGTTTTCTTTAACACCTCACCCTCAACACATTGGTAAAACCAGCATCACAAACAGCAATGTCGGTGTACAGGAATATAACCTGATGATTATCAGTGTACAGAGCTGCTGTCTTGCCAGTCAACGTGAAAGCATTTTCTGCACAGGAAATGTTCTCTCTCAGAACTCTAAGTCCGTGCAGTTATCAAGATGACAGAATACAGGAAAGGAACGTGGACTTTTCTTTTTATGACCTGAGATTATAATAGAAAGGCCAAGGACTGCATGAAAATGAAGTGTTCCTGTTAAGTAGTTAAAAAAAGCTTCTTTTCCTCTTGAAATTTCTCCTCATTCAGTCAGTTTCATTCTAGTTCACAGTTAAATGAGTAAATATTTGATATAATAAAATATTCTGAACAGTGTCAGTATCCTATCCATTTTCCAGACCTCTCTGGATAAGTAGTTCCAGGCATCTTATACAACTCCAAATTGAAAGAATTAAAGTGAATAATCTGCATTGTTCCTGGTCTGTCATTTGCCATGCACATTTATGATATACAATGGAAAATAACTGGATTCAAAAAGGCTGGGGAGGACACAGAATACAAAACTAATTTTTAAAACTTCTTTGTAAATCTTTGGAAGAGGAATGTTTCTACATAGCAAGTGCTTTAAAGTGGTCAATGCTAGATGTAGTTGAGCCTGCAAACTGAAATAGGAAGCAAGAAGGTGGTACGTATAGCAAATCTTACAAGACAAGAAAACCTATAGTAGTTAATGTAAGTTTTGTAATCATTGTGGCATATAAATAAATCAAAATAAAATGGATTCACAAGACCAGAGTACTGTTAAAATTTTAGTCAGTTAAACAGGATAAATGAAAAAGAAGTTAAAAAAAACAAACAAGCATTGCTTCTTGGTTACCAGCATAGATCAATCAGGTCCCTCCAATTACTTCAAACTCCATGATAAAAACCCCTGAAAACCACTGTGTGTGTTTTAAACATAGCCAAAAAGCACTTTTCAAAAAGTACTTTTAAGTATAATGTATTTTTAGCTTCTGTAAAGATAAATAATGTATGTGCTAGAAAGGGGTTGCAACTGATACACTTAGAAAGATTTCCAGGAGATTAAGGTCAGATTTCTAGAAGCTGAGAACTGTTTTCCAACTTGACTCCTGGATACTTACCTGCAAGCAGAATTTAATACAAATTTTTGCACTAACTTTTGAATTAGATGTCTCTAATTCACTAACACATTGTATGTAGTTAATCAATGAAGCATGCAACTGTTTAATTTTAAGAATAAACCAATTAAAGCCACCTAACAAGTTAAATCACATAAGAACCATAAAAAGAATAAGGGAACACAAGAACCAGAAAAAGAGTAAGGGGAATTGTTAGAAGACTGCTGCAGTCTTACAGAATGCAATACTCAGCTGCAAATCGAAAAGTTAATTACTCCAATCCATAGCATATTAACAAAGAAACAGTTGTGGCCTTCATATCTTTAATAATTTTACTTCCAATTTTAAGTATTCAGGCAGTGCAAAGGTTTTAAAAAAGGTTCAAGAAGGCCTCTCTTTAACAAGCACACTATAAAGTGAAAGGCACTTCACCATATTAGGTCATCAGTTTATAGGGTAAGTGTCCCCACACACATTTGTTTTACGCGGCATTATCACTTACGTGAGCTCATGAAGTTTTCTGCTTTTTTCCTGATCAGTCGCTTTCAGCTTCTCATGCTCAACTCTCAGACGTTCCTGTTCGAGCATCATCTTCTGGTTTTGGCTGAACACAGAAAGTAAATATTTTATTAGCTGAAACTCCCAGACACCACATTCAGTAACAAAATGGAATATAGAAGGACAGTGCTGGAGGAAACTCTTGCCACTTCCTTCCCATTGTACTGTGCTTCTGTACTTGCACAGTCCAGAGACATTTGGCACCACTAAAATAACGACAATTACTTACTCTTGAAGCTCAGTGATGAGCTTCTCCTTTGCATCAACTTCATCTCTCAGGCTACTGATTTGTTTCTGATGTGTCTCACGATGGCTCTGAATTTGCTGCTCCACAGCTTGCTATTAGAAAAAACCAGAACATGTGAAATGCTCTGAGTTACCACCAGACTTCACTCTGTGGGGATTGGGGTTGTTGGGGTTTTCTTTTTTAAACAATGAAAATTGGCTTACCTTGACTTCATTTGCAGTTTGAACCTTATTTAAGTGCTCTTTCTCCATCTCATGGACCTTTTCTAGTAGGGATAGAGTAGAAAAAACACGTTTCAGCCAGGTATCTGGGCAATCACATGGATGACAGAACTCATTTCCCCTTCTCTTGCCAACACCTTAAAATTTGGAAAAAGTCCCCTCCCACCACAAAAATCAATTAAATTAGTAACATCTTTAATCCTATCAATAAGGGTTCTTTCAAACAGCAAACATATTTTACCATGGATTAATTCTACATGTTCAGTAGCAAAAAGCCTTTCTATAGCTCTACCTTTCAACTTAAACAGAACAGAGCAATTCCCTATTTATCACTACATTCTTAAAATGGTGGTGGTGGGTGGGGTGTAGGGAGGCACATCCTACCCTGTGCTCGGAGTTGAACTAATTCTTCATTAAGAGAATCCACAGATTCTTCCAGCTGCCTCTTTTTCTGTTCCACATTCTGAAGATATTCAGTCAGCGACTTGATCTTGGCTTCATGCTTGTGGAATGAAAAGATTCATTTACTTTGGAACTAGGTACCATGGAATTACATCTGCATAAATGGCTCATACTTATTTTTTACACAACAAGTAACCTCATCTCAAAACAAAAATGGTGCCAACTAGACTCTTAGAAGAATATGACTACTCAAGTAGATCTGTAATCTAGCCTGCAAGACAATGCCTTTACTCTGGACTGGAATGAAATACATTTTTGGCTGGGAGAAGAGATGTTAAATACTAACAGAGGCAAGAGAGGCCCTCTGTACTTAGATGATTGCCCTGAAATGTGCATCTCCCGATTAAAAAAAAAAAAAAAGATTATTATCTGGATGTAAAATAAAATACAGAAATATTAAACTGCCTATGTAGATTACAGTTATCAGAAGTGTTATAAGTCATATTACTTATCTTTTCCAACAATCACATTGAAATGGCCTCTCTCACATCAGAAATAAATTTAATCTGCTATGCAAACCCCCTGAAATTTTACTGTGCTATTACCTCTCCCACTTCCATCTTGGGGCATTAGCAGGCAGAGTGCCCACTAGCCACTGCTTCGGTAAGACTTGTATTTGTAAAGAATCCTGTGATGGAGAACACACGGACTCCAGTATTTAATACAAGTGCTACAAAAGCATTAGAAGGCTACAGATATTTTGCAGAAATTCTGACATCCCGTCACACTGAATTACTTAGAAGCATCCAAACCAAAGGGAGTACTAAGGAAACAGCTGAGTCTTATGGCTGTTCACTCACAGGGTGCTTTGTTAGGTGCCAAAAAAACCCTGCAGCATTTTTTTCCCTAATAGGCTAATGAATTGAATTTATAAGAACACTGTACACTGTAGAAAAATATTTACCTGTGAGATCCGGAGCTGGCAGGCAGCCAACTCCTTTTCATTTTCTTCCATTTTCTTATTGCTTTCAGCTTGTGTGCCTTCTAACTGTTTGCAACGCTTCACCATTGTTTTTACTTCTGATTTCATTTTGCTAATGTACAGTCTTGCGACTGTGAATTCTTCATCTATCATGCCAGTTCCCTCAGGCTGCTGAAAAGGGTGGAATAGCGCATTTAGAAAGCTCAGATAACAAAAGTGAACTAAAGGTGCACTGGAGCAGCTTAATGCCCAGGACACATCCCCAGCCTCAAATGATAACCACAAAACTTAAATACAATATAAGGGGGAATTTTTAAGTTTTCTTAAAAAATTGTGCAAACTTCTAAATAATCAAAGACAACGAGTTGCTTGAAGAAGGAAATACAATTCGCTATTGATTTCTAATACTGCTTACATTCTTGCCCTATAGCCATCTTCTAGATTTACCTCTCATTTCATGCCCTCATTCTGTTTTTAATGCAAGTATCATCCTGATCGTCACTGTAGGTCAATATTAGATTTCCAAGACAATGCTGCTGATTAAGACCACTTCATATAGCAGTTTGACAACATGAACGAGAACACTGCTTCAGAAAAAAATCATGCCTGCTCTTCCTTGTCTATGCATAATCAAATTCTGTCTGGGACCTGATTAAGTCACAGTATAAGCAATGGAGAAGCTTATGTCCAAATTATTAATAGACATGAAGCTTCCTATGGTGGCAATTTTTACCATACTAAGAAAATGCCCCCACCTATCCAAAACGCATGTGTTTAACACATGGCACTAAAGGCAGCAGTGATTAACTCTTACCTTGACATCGTTATTTCCTACTGCAATTCCAATCTCTGCAAGATCTTTTAGTAAGGAGGCCATCATTTCTGTTGCTCGTTTCTTTTGATGGTTGGTCATTTCTTTAAGTTTCTGAAGCTCTGCATCTATACTGGCTAAAGTGACCTACAGTAAAAGAAGTTACCCTTAATTAAACAAAACACGCTCTTGCTTTTGGAACTAGTTTCATATCATTTACAGAGTACCAGCATTTCTTCTGAAAGAACTAAAAAAGTACTGGGGCAGAGACCTTCAACTCACAAAATATAATCTTAAAACTCTGCAGCAAGATTAGTGTTAACATTGTTAAACAGCATTCAGAGTTATAAACGATTAAATATTGCAGGGAATCACATTTACAGAAAAAGGGTAGTAAATGGACAGCAAGTCCAACACTTTTCACCATATTTTGGTAAATGAAAACAACTTCAGCTTCATCTGCAGAGCTCTTAACTCTTCCCTATTTGCAAATCAAAAAATGAGAGTACTCTACCAGTACTGAGATTTGATAAGCACACCATTTACTCTTGAGCAGTTTTTCAGCTGGTTTGGGCTGCTGTGGTTGTAGTGGCTGCAGCTCAGCAGCTCGCATGCTCAAGAGTCTGCTATTTGTTGTCCAGTTTTAAAAAAACACCAGAAGTTTTACAGCAGGAATGTTTCAGGCAGAAATGCCAAAGGATAGTTACTGCATAGGTTAGCTGTGCCAGATTGGGATGTCTTAATTTTATGACACCTCTCAACAGTTGCTTTCTTGCAGACTGAGAGTTATTCATGACACTCAATGAATGTTAGTTATAATACTAGAATCGCTACCTATAAACTAATTAAAAACTACATCAATAAAGCAAACAAAAAAAAACCCTGCAAAAAACAAACCATACACTTCAGAATCATACACATACACAGCAAGCCTATTCCAACAGATTTTAAATGCTGCTTACAAGACCACAGATTCTCTGACTTTCGGCCAACTTTCAAGTGATGTAAGCTATCAGTAAAGATTACTCAGCTCAGAATACTTAGAAGTTTAAAGCGAAGTTACATGACCTTGTGAACTTCAATTACATCATTAGTGTTCTACCAAGTCAAATCTTACTAACTGAAAATTGAAAGCCACAGTCACTAGAAGACCCAGACCCTCTTAAAATCATCTTCAAGAAGAGAGAAGAGTGAGACTTGTGCCATTAATACTGTCTGCAACACCAGCAAACATGCTGATCCTTTCCAGCACTTAGAATTTTAGGATAGTAGGTAGAGTACTAACTGCTTAAAACAGACTGAGGTCTGCCAAATAACCAGCTACCAAAACTGTCACTCAGTTCAGCAACTCTGCAGGTATGTAAGGAGGTGCACAGTACTCTGTGAGACTGATGCTGCACCTGTATTTTAACCAGGGTTATCTTTTGGAATACGTCCTTAACTACTTCTTTCAGAAAGTAAACCAGACTGCTTATTTTTGAAAGCATCAAGGTAAGTTATTTTACATTCCATACACACAGAAGGCAAATACACATTCTTTTCAAGAAAAGCTGTAGCATGCTCACTGCAACTTCAAGATTGGAAGAAGCAGATTCTTAAGTCAGGATTTCCCCAACTGCACCAGGAAGACAAACAAAAGCAGCATGTAATGAAAGTGTTACGTTTTGACACTTAGGATAGTTCTGAACACTCTTTAGGTAGTAAAATGCCACAAGCGCTACCAAGGTCAATAATCCCCATACGTTTTCTCTGAAACTTACAGGTTTTAGAAAATCATTCCCTACAAAAACGAAGTAAGTTTTAGACTTAGGCTCTCATTTTCCCTTGTGAAATACTTTCAAATAACTTCAAGAAATATGGTTAAGGCAAGCAAAGTCACACTGAAGATTGTCAGTAATTTCTCATCCCAATTTCATACCGATTTTTGATTGAGTTCGTCACTAAGCAGTTCATATTCCTTTGCCTTATCTTCTACTTCCTGAGACTTCTGATCATAGTTGACAGCTAATTCTTCAAGGGCTTGTAACACCTCTTTCACTTCTTCCTTAGAAGCATCATTTTCAGCCTGAAGGCGATTCAACTCTGCTTGCAGGTTGTCTTGGTCCCGTCTGGTCGATGCCAGAAGCTGCAATTTTGATAGATTTAATAAAATCACAACAATAAACAATCATGAAGAAAATTCCACGTATGTCTTGAATTCTACTAATGCTTTTAGCTAATACAGTAGCTTACATCTACATTCCTAGTGACTAGCTTCATGCAATAAGGATACCAAGAACAGAATATAAGGAACAACTAAATTTACCATCTATATTCACAGTTCTTTAAGTGTTTAAATATCTTAAAAATGGAAGTGATTACAAATGAAGACACATAGGGATAACAACTAGAAATGCACATGGAATATTGCAAGTTCTCAAAAAAGCCGCCAAACACTGCTCATGAGTCTGAATCTGTCAACAGTCTAGGGACTAAACTTCCAGCATTTTAACACTGTTAGCTGCTGACGAATAACTAGACAAAGGGTACAACTGCTAAAGAAGCAGATTTATTTATTTAAATTAAATTCAACAGTAGCTCCAGCTTCCCTAGTCCTTGCTTGGCCCATTTCCTTCTGAACGTGTACACAAGGATTACCATTTTTTAAAATCTTTGTGCTACAGAGAAATATTTTTTCTAATATTTTGGCTAAATGAAATTTTCACTATTAATAGGCATTTCCCCCCATTAATTAAGTTATATCCCTGGCAACATGTGTATACAAATCATTTGAATATTCTAGCAAGCATGGTCTGAATTAACACATAGATACTTCCTTTTTCACTACGGGCCAATACATTTCCCTACTCTCTCTTCTCTCTCTGTACAGCAACTGACCAGAAGTAAACCTTGAAACAGATTTCTTACATTAAATCAAGTTACTTTCAGTTCTGACAACCTGCTAACTTTGCACAGGGAAAACAACTGCTGCTGTCTTTGCATAAAATACTTCAATTCTTTCAGTCTTCATCAATACTTGAGATCTAAATAAACTGGTTTAAGTTTAACCATCAGCACAGTGTAAGTGGGAGGAGTGAATAGGCAGAGCACTTAGATAAGGCATAGAAGAGAACTACTGTGCCATAGCAAGGTGTCATTCTACTCCCTGGTCATAAACTGTGACCTATTCCAAAAACCTCCAATTTCTTTAAAGGAAAGACAAATGAAAATGAAGATGCAAGAGCAAAACTCACCTCTTCCTGATCCAACATCTGTGTCTTCAGTTTTTCTACTAGTTGGCTCTGCTGATTAATTTCTTCATCCTGCAGTTGAAATAAGACTGTGTTCATTACACTGACAAATACCACTCAGAAAAAATAATCTAACAGATGGCAGATGCTAGGTATCTAACTTTTCCCTATTCTGAGATAATTACACAACAAAGCAATAAAATAAAAACCAATCCTTTTCATTTCACTGGTTGATTCATTAGGCTCTTAACCTGGCATGTATGTGTAACACACCATGCTTCAGAGACAAAAGTCTTATACCTGTGCTTTTCCAAGTCTTCTCCAAGTTTTTCTAACTTTCAAGAAACAATTAATATTTAATTAAAAGACTTTTTTCTATTCAAATACAGTACTACCACTTAAATTTGAGATTATATTCAAATAAAATATCCAAAACATGGAAAGAAAAAAGTTTTGTCTTCAAATTACTCATTTTCCCACTTCCATTATTATCCAATTAAGAAAGGATACTCCCTTAGCACCAGATAAGGCAACTTTGATTTCTCTTAATCAGAATTAAGAGTAAACACTCTCAGCAAATCCTTCAACAAGTTGAACTAACAAATGAATACTGGCAAATTAAATACGGAGTCACAGAATATCCTGAGTTGGAAGGAATCCACAAGGATCATCAAGTGCAATTCTCAGCCCTGTGCAGGACACCCCGAGAGTCACACCCTGTCCCTGAGAGCATTTTCCAAAGGCTTCTGGAACTCTGTCAGGTTTGGCACTGTGACCACTTCCCTGGGGAGCCTGTTCCAGTGCCCAACCACCCTTTGGGCGAAGAATCTTTTCTAACATCCAACCTAAACCTCCCCCGACACAACTTCAGGCCATTCCCTCAGGTCACAAGAGTGAAGAGATTTGTACCCGCCCCTTGGCTTCTCCTCCTGAGAATGCTGAAGACACATTACACGATAATAAAGTTCAAGATATATTTTGAAGAGATCTTACATTAAGTAAGAATGGCATACCTTGTCATCCAGTTGTTTGTAAAGTTTGGCAATTTCTTCCTCACATTTCCTTCTCTCAGCATCGGTGAAATTGCCAGTTACTCCAATTGTGGTAGCTGGTTTATCATTAATAACAGTAATATCCTTGTCCACTGCAAAAGCTTCTAAGTTGGCCTTCTCCTTGTCAAACTGCTCATCAACTGGTACGGTCTCCCCTTAAAAACACACTTAATTTTAGTACAGCTAGCCATGACACATTTCCCACAAAATTACCCTTGAGAAGTATTACAGATTTCCTACTAACAGTATTGCACAGTTAATAAGCAATTGAGTTCAGGTGATTACTTGGCAAAAAAAATGACCACTAGATCATCCGAACTATTTCCTGCTTACCACAAAACATGGTATTCCCCCAGTTACTCTGCTATGAGCTCCAAACTGCACATCCAATCTTATCTTCTAGAAAGTCACCTAACTTTCCCGGAAGACAGAAAATTCTCTCTTTCCCTTGGCACTCTGTTTTGCTACGTAGCCATATTTACTTTTACATTGCTTTGCTTCTAACTTAAAATATTTCCAGTTACACTTTTATCCTTTTATGTTCATAAAGCTTTTTCTGATGAGAACACTTTAACTTCACAGAGAAGAAAACACCACATGCCAAGGCACTTCTCTGGTAAATTAAACTAAATTCCTTAGTGCTTTATTCAAAACATTTCATGCAGTCCTTGGAAGGTAGGGGTTCTTTCCAACACTCCAGTATCTCATGTTAAGTATAGTTCTTTCAGAATATTGACATTTCAGGTGTGGCCTCATACCAGCTCTACGAAACAATAAAAAAAACCAACAAAACCAAAACAAAAACAAACAAAAAACCCCCAAAAAAATCACAACAAAAAAAATCCCCATCCCACATCCTACCAAACCTATTTCAGCAAACCCATTTTTTTCAGATTTATATCAGGATGTGGTGCAGTTGTCTACAAGATTGCAAAATCATCTTCTACAGCTGCCAAACTCCAGAATATATCTGTATGACCTATGTTCCTCTTTTCCTGAATTTATTGCTTCATTATTAACTTGCATTTTGCCAGCAATTTGAACTGATAAGAAGTTAATCATTCAGGCAGAATGAACAGGCACACGTTTGGTATTGTCAGCAGCTTTGGGGTTTGGGTGAGTTTTTTGCCTATTCATGTTTAAGTTTTAAATGAGGGCAAGATCTTGCGATATTGTTTTGAATCAGAAAACCAAAGCAGAGGAAACATTTTACTTAGTTTCTGCACTTACAAATAGTATCAGTTTTTTGTCCCCCTAAATAAAATTTTCACAATCCTGCGAGAAAACCAAGTGTTGAACAATCTAACACGAATACACTTTCAGATATTTTTGTCATTACAGGATTATTAGAAGTTGTTTTGGTTGCAATAAAGTGAAAAATATCACGTTCCAAAGCTGACTTAATACTATAGCTTTAATATCCTCATTACTGTCTTGCATAGTGCTCTTAGCTATTTCTGGTAGCCTGAAGACGAATTTAGTGTCTGTTGTCTTGCCTAAAGTTTGCAGAATAATAATGTAACTGCTTCTCACCGTTCCTCCATCTGTTGAGCTCATTTTCCAGCCACTGTATGGTGTTACGCAGAGTCTTGTTTTTCTCTTTTTCCTTCTCATACTTTTTCTTCCACTGTTCTGCAGTGAGCTCCACGTTGACACAGACTGTGTTCTTAATGGTCTTTGCTCTACACAGAAAAAGCAAAAAGCTCTGAGACTTCATTTTTTTAAGAAAGGAATTAAAGGTTATTAAATAATATGTCCACATATCACTGGTAAAAGCATAAACATTCCCATCTCTTCCAAAACCTCATTTCTACTCCCTGTCAAGTTACTATTCTTTCCATTGGATTGATACAACTGTCAATGGACAGAGGAACACAACTTTGGAATGCTGAGAAATCTCAAGCTGATTGAATTGGAAAAATTCAGCTGCATACCTTCACCTGGAAGTATTTAGGTCAGGACAGTTGCACACAGTTTTGAACAAAGGACAGTATTCCACATCTAGCAAACGCTGTCCAATGGAGAGCATAACACTTTTAGGACGCAAACCATCTGGCTTATCTAAGAAACAGCTCGTTTCAACCAAAAAATCCAGTTACTAAGTCTCCACTAACCAAAAGGTGTTACAAGCTACTTAGATAACTGCAGATGTGAGTCTCTACATCCAGTCAGGTGAAACCCATTAAATTAGGTTTGGAGACCAAACTACAGGCACTGATAACATATTCATGAAGTAAGGTATGTTTTTCACTATAGTGCCATACCTCACTTATCTCAGTAGTTTTCCTGTTTGGTCTTCTACTACTGAATATCCCACCCCAAAAATCAGAACAGGAAAAAAGCTTAATGGCAGTTAAACATCTCCATTGCCCTGCATTGACTCCTATAAGCACCCTTCTGCAAAATCTTAATGAGACATTACTACTAAGAGAGACATGATTTTCTGCTACATTACATGATTATTACATAGCCTTCAGTTACTACAGCTGAGGGCTTCAGCATAAATTTGACATTCCTAGAAAGTTGAATTAACATACTGGACTAACTGTGGTGGCTGAGACAGAAGTGCACTATGTTAACTCCTGAAGATGTCACGAGCACAAGGCAGTGAAACTACATAGCTGCAGCTGGAAGACACCTTCCAGTAGCTCAATCACTAAATAATAAAAAGAAAAGACCTCCTACCTTCTAAAAGGAAACCAAAACCCTCCACTGTTGCAGAATGCAGTCATTACTCCACACTCACTAACTATTCATATTCTGCCAGATTTCTAACCTGGTCTATTTTCAGTAATACAAAACTTCTCAGAGAAGACCAGTAGGAAACCATCTTGTTGGACTGAAGTGGGAGAGGTACACTAACAGCAAAGACCAGATGGACTAAAACATCCACTGCTTTTGTAATGTGCTCCAGTAAACGATCTGATTCAATCTAGTGGTCAGGAACTAGAGTATAACAACAAAGCATCAATAATTGAATAGTAAAGAAGAGCTACCTTAACCAAATATCTAATTTGAAATGAATATACATATAAATTCAGTTACAAATGACACAGGAATTTACAAGTATCATCTCAAAGTTTACTGGACTGTTAGACACAGACCAGAGGACAGGCTCTCCTGGCAAATAAAGGATTCAACTTACGAGGGGAGAGTACCTTCCTACCTTCTACCACTTCAGGGAGGGAAAGGGACAGGGAAGTACTTACAGCCCTCCAAGACTATATATCAAACCACATTTTGAACCAAATTATATGCTCCTCCTGAAAATACAGTCTTCAGGATCCTGACTGGTTAAAGGATTTTTATATATTATGAGATAAGATAGATGACAACACTTAGCCATATATACACTGAAGAATTACAGAAAGAAAATACACATTCTAATTAATTTGGTTCACAAATCTTAATAGAGCAACTTACTTATTTCTCATTCTGCATTTATTCCTATTACGTCATTTACTCACCTTTGGCCGAACAGAAGAGTAGATTTAGTTTCAGATTCATTGTAAGAAGATGGAGAACAGCAAATAACAATAGTGGTTCTGCAATTACCCCCTAGTGAATCTTGAAGGATTCTGGTCATTTTGCTATCACGATATGGAACATATGTCTACCAAGAAAATGGTTAAATGATCAGTCATGGGCTTTCAGACACATTTAATTTGTTGAAATATAAGCTACACTTTTGCTAGGTATGACCTTATTAGAAAGACATTAAATTCTACTTTAATTCATTAATCGTAAGACTGAAGATGCACGGGATGATAAAATTGTACTTCTTATGTTTGGCAACCTTTAGAGCACAAGGAAACTTTCAGTATGATGCTCGGGTGCCTCAGCATTAAATGTAAGGTATTAATCTTTACTGTCAATACAGTACAAGAGCAATGGCCACCTGCAATGCACTGGTTCATATCACTGAGACTGGTAAGAATTTCTGCATATTATGTTTGGAGATGCAAACTTTTAACCTTTAAGTATAAAAAGACAAAAGAGGACACTTACACTGCTTTCAGCCAGTGCTGAGATGACATTTCCAAGAGCAGACAAAGACTTGTTGATGTTCTTGGCCTCATCCAGCACAGCACCTTCTGCTCCAGTTTTACTAACCTATACAATATTTCGGGACATTAATAAATGCATCTTCAAAAACCACCTTCAACATTTAAGATGAAACTTATGTAATTTCTCCGCTTATAAGTCAGTCTCCCCAATTTTATGAGCAAACTCTTCCTCAGACTCTTTCCCTGATTCATTATCAATTTCTCATTCAAAACTCAGTGTCTGAAGATGTTTCTCATGTTTTTAACTGAAGTGAATATTCTCCCTGCAAAATACATCCTTTTGTAGAAGATAAACATATAGTTAAAAACTTCTGTCAAATTAACAACTTCAAATGTTTTTTGAAGTTTTTCAAAAAGATTGAATTCCTTAAAAGTAAATATGTGTTATGAATAGTTTGTCCAGAGATCATTCTTAAAACCAAACTACCTCTCCCCTCTAAAAACCCTAACAAAACAAACTATAAAACCCAAACCACGTACCACTGCTACCCCTGGAAAATACAGCAGAGTCTTCAGGAGCAGAAACTTGTGAGAACAGACTTCAGAGGCTGAATCTGACCTACATGAGTGCTCTAGGAACTTAAGTAGGTACCAGCAGAAATGTGAAAAAATCTGACATGATGCCATTCTATTTACCTTACCTCTCTTGCCTCAAGGCCTGAATTTGACTTACAGTTCTAGAACCCTCCCATTTCCACCAAGCTGTGATCATGACCACAGTTAAACAATTCTACTTCCCCGTGTTTAAACCGACACGCGGCACCAGAAAACTCCATGTATTTCAAAGGGACTGGGGAAATGCACAAAAGTAAAGTTTGAACCAAACAGTGAAAGGAACTACAGAGAAAGGAGACCTGCAACCCAGCCCTTTTCTTTAAAAGAAAAAAAGTCTCTGACTAAAGAAACACATCTCAGAATAAACACAGGATCAGAGACAACAATAAGGTCATAGAACAATGATGTAAGGAAAAACAACAGCAAGCAGAAACGACTGAAAAAACTGGAGACAAAGACAGGGACAAACCCAGAAGCAAAGATGAAAAGAATGTCAAAAAGGCAGCTCTTAAAAGACCAATTACAGTATGTATTTCCTTCCCTGCTTTAAGTCACTGACATAGGAAAGCAAGCTGTCACTTTAACCAATGCCAATCAGAACTTCAGATTAAGAAACTTTGTATCACTACATAAAAAAACCCAGATATTCTGCAATCATAAAACTTTATTCCTGTACCTGGCTAACCCACACACCTGTACACTTTTTTTTTTGTACTCTCAGATATTGAAACTGAACTCTACCCTCTTTCCCCACCCTAGTCCAGATTTACAATCAGTCACTGCAGAAATGTAGATCAGCTTAAAGTGGTAGTATCTAACAACTAAGCCAGCCTAGGATTCAGAAACCATGTTCCAGAGTCAAAATTAACACACCTCAGAGATGACAACTGAACAATCAGTATTACACTAATGTAAAATACTTAACTGTATAGAAAAAACACACTTCTTCAGAGCAGAAAAAGAAACTTATAATTACCTTCTCACTACCTGCCAAGTCCACAAGGTAAAGTTTTCCACTTAGTTTCTGTTCTGTTTGAGTATTCTCTTGTTTTACATTAATAAGAAAAATACTATGACTTCGGGAGCTGTGTTCATTCATATCTATAATTCAAAATAAACACATTGTCAAGAAGATTTGTACAACCAATATCACTTAAAACAACACCTTCCCACAGTGCAGCAAGAGATCCAAAGCTACTGAATCTCTCAATGGCAGGAGAACTAGAGGCAGCAAAACAAACGTTATCATCTAATTGAGTAAGAAACAGCCAGTTTTCCCTTGGGCTCCTATTAATATCACATAAGTTCACACATCAGGTTTGCTAGCTTGTCAACTATGGATTTCACATATTAATTTCCTTTATTAGAACAGAAAGTATATTTAGGTCTTGACAGGAGAGTCTTTTGTAGACCTCCAGTGTACCACATTTTATCCTTCTGTGAAAATGGTAACTGGCCATAGCCTTTCATCCCTGTCTGGTACTGCCCCCTCTGCTGTGAAACAAGAGAAAACAAGACGTGTTGAACTTAAAGTATTATTTTACTCTATTAACAAAATTTAAGCAGACTGCAATCTGAATGAGAACATCTGCTTATTTCTTCTTTCTTTTAACTATAAATCTCTCACAGTTCTAAAAGTACCAGCTTACTGATGTTAAAGAAGCAAAGAACACAAAATACTATTCTATCCAAATTTTCTTAGCGAGGTCCCCACTTCAGAACCTTCTCACTTAGGAGCAATGAAGCAAAACTGCAAGACTGAATCATTCCTTAAAAGGAACATCATATTTTTATTTTTGATCCTTAACTGAAGAAATGAGAAGAAAACCCTTATATTTCCTTAATGACTGTATATTCTCTCTTCCTGAATAAAGAACTAGACACAGGAAGATTGTGAAACATCCTCAAATTGGCTCTGAGACTTGTCCCCTCAGTTGCTAAGAACTCAAGTCTTACTTTGCAAGCACCTACATCTTTCTTTGTCTTCTCTAACCCCTCTGGCAATTCCAAATCCTGCTTCTTGTGGGAATTTGGAGACCTAAGACATGGCTCCTTGCAACTCAGCTGCATGCTACAGCCAAAAATCTTGGGATCTTGGGTTGCTGCTTAAATCTGCAGCAGGTCGGAATTCTGATCAGCTGCTCTTAGAATACGCAACAGAATGATCAAACTGTGGACAAGCCACGCTCACAGATTTCTAGGTTAATTGAAACAAATTGCATAAACTGGGATTTTGCACTAGTCCTAAAGGAGAACGACACCTTTTCCCCCAGTGATTCATAGTTCCACACTGATGACTTACCTTCTCCTTTCAATCCCAGCGTAAGCAACATCATCTAACCAGAAATGAACTGAAATATTTGTTTCTGAAAGACATACTGAAACTGCTTATGCCAGACCCTTTCAAAAACGTGAATTATTTAGCTCACTATTTTTGCCTTCCTTACTTTTTTAAGGTATACCAGAAGCAAACAGATAAATCACTAAAAGGAAACAGAAGATGATACTTACTTGTAACTGCTACGTGTCGATTTGATTTTCCTTCATCTATAGTATCCATAACTTCCTCTGGACTACATACAAAACGCTCTGTGCAACCCTTTGGAAAAAAAAAAAGGAGTTGTGAAAAATAACACCACACCAACAAGGCAGAACTAAATGGTGCACGCTAGAGGAGTGTGCAGGATGAAAATACATCAGACTGATGCTCACCTTTACATAGGGAACTCTATTTTTGTCCTCATGAACAGAAAGATTGGTCTTTGAAACTGGAAGAGAAAACATTCCAAAGCTGAGGCAAAACTGAATGAAAAACACTGTGTACAATGCATGCCTGAGTCATAAACGCTACCTCTCAGCAACACTTTACAAAAACTTAACATACAAGAAACCACCCCCACTGCAGCTTCAGTCATATTATACAGATGAGCTCCATGCTTTCCCACTGTGATGTAGTACCTTTATCATGCAAACGTTATTAGCACAATGAATACCTAAGTAACATAAGGGGGTTTTTTTAATATGTTTCTCCAGAATAATTTATTTTAGATGTTCAATACCAATAAAAGTCTTACCATCCAAAAGGTCCCTTATTTTATCCAAGTATATTTCAAAATATGACACCTAGAAGTAAGAAGAGGAACAGAGAGACATCAGAAAGCAAAAATGCTTTGCTTCTTGATCACAAGGATCCAGCATGATTACTATGACCTCCCACATAACACTACATCCAGCTCAAGTTCTTAAGGCTGAACTAAAATACACCTTTAAGAAGAAACTGTTGTGATCAAAAGTTTCAATCACTACCAGCACTGCCATAGGTTATCAGCATAGTTTCCATCAATGTTCAATGGAACAAAATTAAAGTGTTAACAAAATTCTTTAAAAAGAATCCGTTACTTCAGAAATAACTCAGGTTATCAGGTTTCCAAGTTACAGGCATTTGAAACAGATACAGAATATCCATTTACCCACAGACTACCTTCCAGTTTTAATACAGATTAAATAATTTAAATGAAGAAAAGTTTACCTTAATATGAAACTCAAGATTCTCATCCATGGAGTAAATATAATTAAAAATATCTTGCACTATTCTTGGAATAATGCCCATTCCATCTGGGTCATGAAGCTTCCCCTTAACAAAAAAAGATATGATACAACAAAAAATTCATACTCAATCCAGCATTTACAAACAGTATTCAAACACAAAACATCTGGTTCAGGTTAACAGACAAAATGCTGACAAGTAATGCACTCACTCTATGAAGTACAGTCAACCACCCATTTAGCCCCAGCATTCCCCAGAAGCGAAAAGAACAGCCTCAGAACTCTCCCAAACTACTACAAGTGAAAATATGCTATCGATATTATTCTTGTGTTTCTCATACTGCTACCGAGGGCTGAAAAAACCCCACACTAATTGCCATTCTCAGTCCTAAAAAAAATGATGGGGTGTCAAAATGTTGCAAGAAGAAAACAAGCAGACATCTTATTTCTACAAAGCAAAGACTATTGTGATGAAAAGACATGACAGTGACAGTAGGAGAGAATTATTTTAACATTTCTTACTTCCATAGTGTGTGTCTTTCCAGATGATGTTTGCCCATAAGCAAATATTGTACCATTGTATCCCTCAAGTACATCTAAAGGGAAAGAGTATTTTCATTAGCGTTCACTTCCTTCTTCTAAAGATAAGTTGAATTAAATAGAATGCAAGCAGGCAGGTCCTAAAATGTCCAGCAAGTTACTTCACTGAATGTTTGGGAACCTTGTGCTAGAGTTAGGGGGAGGGAGAGTGTTCCTCCCTACATCTTTTAATGCATTTTGCCATCACTGACTGTGTCTTAGAAGTTGCCTGTACCAGAAACGTTATTGTTTCTTCAACAGAAAAATCGGGACTTAACAGTCAGGAACAAAAAGGAAACCGATACAATCGCCAGGCTGAACAGATGGTCTTTGATATCTCAGAAGAAACCAAACACAAGAACACCATCATATTTTCTGCCTTCAGGAAAGTTTAACTGTCACGAGAATGAGCAACGCCCTAAGTTTTAAACATCTTACTCTTCGGCCATAAGCTTCTATTTCAAATTATGAATGAACCAAGCCAAAGTTTTGGATTGAGGGTGAGGGGCTGGTGGGTTGGCTTGTTTACATGTAAGTTACTGTAGAATCACATCCTGCAAGCAGACTTTCATTTTCCAAAAACAAGCTCAAGGAGATACTCCCAGTGGAGAGGTCTTTGACACTCCATCATACCCGTTAGGCCATTTGTCTCACCACTAGAACTCACTTGCCACCTGATGCAGCACCGCTGAGAAATGCCACACAGAGCTCAGAGTTTTACATGGAGAAAAGGGGCAGCATTACAATTCTGAGCTAAATCCAGTTTTTAAGGATCAAACTTCTGATCTGAGCCTGATTACTATTTAACTCATTAAACAGTTAAATACTTGCAGCAGCATGGATTTCCCACAGCAATTCACTCTTCTAATGATGAAGACCCCCCATATGTTTACCCAATATTCTCTTGTCACTAAGAGTTGATATTTCAGAGGTTTCTGACAAGGCTTTGTAAAGCTGTTGTGAAAGTTGGGTCAATTATTGACTTATTGATGCCCTGAAGAAATGAATCAATTTTATTTTCAGGGAACTAGTTAATTGCTTACTACAAAAACTTACTGTGGCATATCCTTCTTTGTGACAAGACTTGATTTTCTGAAGTTACTAGGCCAATTCTGACAATTCAGTTTTGGAGAAACCGTACACCCTGACATGCACAGCAATAACTCATATTTCACAATTTTCATTTCCTCTTACATTCCTCCAAACAAAATTCTGTATGATGCCTTTCACCAGTAAATTTGGGGGGAGGGAGGGGACATTGGGAGAGCAGATGACACACCGCAAACCTATTAGTTCATATAACCTATAGCAGTTATTATGACTAATTTCTGACAAATTGTTTTAAACTATCATTGCAGAGAACTGAAAAAAAACCCCTAAAATGTAACAGGTAAATGTTATCAAATGTTGCAATCAACTGAAACAGCAAGTTAAGCACTGACACAATTTAACAGCTCAACTACAGGATGACTGTATAGTGCTACAATCCATGTTGGCACTTATTAAACATTCTGAAGATAAAAGGCAGCAATAGAAGTATTCGTTTTGAACACTGAAATCCACAGGAATGTGAGATTTTCTTATGGTAAAGTTGCTCTTCCACCTTACCTTTGACAATCTTTTTAGCACAGTCATTGTATACTTGTTCTTGTGATGTGTTTGACTGGAATACACGGTCAAATATATATGGCTTGGACTACAAAAAAAGAAAAACAAAACAGAGAAGAGTTATCAAAAAATGCTGGAAGCGGAACTGGAAGGTGTTCGTTAATAGTTTAGAAGTATCCAACACTGTCTCAGCCCAATCTTCTATTTTAAGCGCTTGAAGACTGTATAGAGGAAATCAGCTTACAGAGTGTTGCCTAAATCTTCACATGCTTGCTTACGAGTAAGGCCTTGAATTAAATATATTTGATTTTACAGTGTTATCTAAACAGTTCTGCAAAACTACTCTGCCACACGACCTCAAGTTACTTGATTTACAAGGTAAGCCAATGCCTGGTCTGTACATCTGAGAACCCCTTATTCTCTTCTATTCTGGTAGTAGGTTTACTCGGGTTAACACAAATTATTAAAAACAGCTTAAACCCCATGCCAAAGAGCATCTGTCTTGGTGGTATTTGTTAAAAAAAAAAAATCAAACCAAAAAGAAACATTCAATGCAAACTATTGTGCCATATAAGGTATCCTTAAAATAAAGCTCCCCAAGCAGAAGAAAAGGCTATATTGGGGAAGAGAACCTTTCACAAGACTCATTTTGGAAAAGACTATACGAGGAAGATCTGACAGAATTTTGACAGGAATGCTGGGTACTGCTTTGTTTTAGAGAAGAGATTTTCATAACAGTTCTAAGCAGCTGACAATCCATTAGGATATAAACAATTATGCTCATCTTACAAAGCTCAAATTTTTGTAGCACTTTCAGAGCTTGATTTTGTAGTTAGCCAAGCAGATGGGCAAAGTTTACAAAGAACCTAGGTCAGTTCACATTGTTAAACTCCCTGCAACTGTTAGGTGTTCCATTCTGCCTAAATTTAATTCATTATCATCCTCCCGCAAGGATATCACAGAACTGGCTCTCTGGCAAAGGAACAAGTATGGCTTCCATCTTTCATCCACCCACGGCCACATTTCCCCTCCCTGGCTGACCTTCCCTTTGTCTTTTAATAACATCTAACACCATACCAAACAAAGCTTTTTTAGGCTAAACACATTTATCTGAGGCCTTGAGTTCAGGTGGATGAGCGCCCTCTTGGAAAAATAATTACGTGTTCACTGTATAAATATGTTCAAGAAACCACAAGACTCAGTAGGCAGAAACTGTCCCTAAGGCGCTGAAGTTTGTCAGAACACTTGTTTCACAGCAGGGAAAACACCACCTTTCTCCATTACTCATTTCAGCTTCAAAGACACTTCAAATCCCTGTGTTCTACAGGTAGAATTGAGGCCATTAGATACACCAGGAGGGAGACAACTAACAAGTTCAAGTAACCCTGAGGAAAATGAAGACTGAGAACACATTACACAAAAAGGAAGATCCGGTAGAAAAGATAACATCGTCTTTCTCACTAGCAGCTGTAGTTTCAAAAAGCCTCCAATTTCACACATATCAATCAACTGCACTATACACTGCAAGTCAACCACATCGCAAAACATTAACCAGATCTGTTTCATGCTCAAGTGCATATTTATATGCACTGAAATAATTCCATTGTGGAGCATCCTATTTACCACTGTACACTGGAAAAATATAGTGAGAAGAGCAATAGTGTCCAATGTCACTGTAAACAATCCATGTGACATTAGAAATCTGTGTATTTGTACTTTTAAGATTTAATCCATCCTTCAAATTATTGCTCCAGAAAGTACATAGATGACAATCATTCCAATTAATTGATTTTAAAAGCACTAGGGAAAGCTCCTGGACTTCTGGCAGTCTATGCAGCAACTGTTAACAATACTAAGTATTTCTCACAGATCACAACATATCTGATCTTTGCTGCTACCAACAGAATATGACACTGATGAGAATGGAAAAGTACATTAACATGTAAACATTACTTTGTATGGTTTTTTTTGTTTGAATGTATACAAACAAATGATCATGTATTTATATATTACTACAGAGTATTTCTGATGCCAAATCGCAGAAAGATCCCTCGTTTAGAAAGAAGGCACAACATGCACTCATCTGCAATCATATTGCAATCTTCAGGAATTTGCAGAAGGTTCTAAAAAGGCTTCCCTTCTCTACATTTTTAAACAACATTTAGGGGGGTTTAGTTGGTTTTTAATTCTTCTGCCAAGCAAAGTTTGACTGAATCGAATTATTCTTTATCTGTGTTAAAGAAACATATTACTAACTTGAGAGTAATCTGTAGACACAGAATACTTTTAGATTATCTACTCTCCAATTGCCATTTAAATGCCTCCAGAAGAGAACAGAGCCAAATTACTGTATCTCATATAATTACAGTCGCTTTTGTTTAACACAATGTTAATATAAAAAACAGCACATATGATGAATGCCATGGACTAATAAGCACAGAAAATCAAGCTGCAAGGCCTTCACTTGGGCAGTATTGCCTTTAATTGATCTTGTTTATTTATATAGTGAAAACTGCTAAGCACACGACCAATTCCAATTTCCCTCAAGTTAACAACTGCTACCAATATATAAAATTTAATAATCTTGGCCTAAAAAATCCTCACAAGATGTCCTGTTGTCACTTGTCATTTCTCCATCCTTTGCAGGTGGAAAGTGGAATATTTGCTTACATGTCCTCATTTTTTTATCACACCTACGAAAATCCATATTAGTGGCATGTCCCTGCTCCATCATCAGTGATTCAGTATCTATCTAATCAAGTAGGTTTAGACAAGCAGGTTCCAGGGTAATTATGTTTTAAGAATGCAAATTACTCCCACTCAGTATGGTTTCACATCTTTGACATCTACAATGCTTACGTCTTATCAGTTCTCTTTACAGTCTACTTTCTGCAGTAAACAAAGCTAAAACAGTATTACACAGATTACCATGCCCTAGAAAGCCTCCTCATTACCTTTAAGAGATTAATCAAGAAAGATTAAAGTGTCAGATATTTTTTCTACACCAGATGCCTTTTCTTCCCCAAGTAGTAAACAATCAGATCTAATGATGAACCAAAGACACAAAAGGCCCAAGCAGCACCACCACATGGTGTCCATAACAGGGGAGCAGCAGTGTCACTGACACAGCATGAGGCTGCTCTGACATACCCCAGAAATTGTTGAAAATTGGTGCTCAAATTCTATTAAAAATTTAATACATATGGCCTTATAAGCAAGACATAAAATACCAAGCAAACAAGCAGAGCTACTGACTTCCTCTCTCAGAATCTTTTAGCTCCTTGCCTAGCATTTCTTTAGTCTGTAGTCAACTGCAAGACAACTTCAGCTCCCACAGTTGCCTTGTACTCGAAGGGATGGGGTCTCACAGCAAAAACTTTCCAAGGGCTCTCACAGCCTTCAAAAAAGTGCAGCTGCCAACACGATTTAGCAGTAGTTAAACTGAATCTTAATAAAGGGATGATGCTGAAGTACACAGTTCCATGGCTAACTTAAAGACTAGTTACCCATTATGTAACAGGATGCTCAGCCAATTTAAATTACACAAAATATGGAGTACGTGTGAGTTTCTTTGGAAAAGTTTTTTTGTCAATATGTTCAATGAGGACTACAGAAAAATCTGCAATCACAACTACACCGAAAACTTACATCAAAAGTCCGAGGAATACTTAAGGTTATCTCCATAGAAGTAATTAAAAAAAAACCCTTATTACTATCGCAACTTTCCATGAAGTACAGAATTGGTTATTCATAAGATCACCTGAGTTCACCTTACTTTTTATACACTGATATCTGAAGCAAAGTCAGCAGTGAAAATTCACTTTCAGTACACATTTTTCTACCACAACACATCCAGAAGCTCTTTAGTGGTTTTGCTAGAACGGACAGTTAAAGCAGTGCTACAATACCCACCCGTGCTTAGCCTGTTCTTCATGGAAGGTTAAAGTAGTACATAATGGGCTTACTTTGCCTTCAAGTTCTGCATCTGTACTAAAGAATGTTCTTCCCATCAGTGCAAAATATGTTAAAAGAATAATCCAACATGGAATAACTTCTGGAAAGTATGATGTCAGATACCTGACTCAGTTCTTCCTTTTACTAAGCTAAGGTATTGTTGCTTTGACACACCTAATCGAGTTCAACACTGCCAACGGGTGAAAAGGCACAGCTACAAATTAGTATTTTCATTTTAGGATAAGGAAAGAGGATTTTCTTCTTGTCTTAGCCCCATGCACACAGAAGTGCAGCTGATACACAACAGTCAGTGAATCTCAGCTCTTTTCGTCCTCTTTCTTATTTCTGTGCAAATACTGCAACTCAAGTATTAACTTTTACTGCACTTATTTATTGCTAGAAATGACTAAAACATGTGATTTAAAACATTGTGACTAGAAACTCTATTCTAAAGAGAAAAGCAAACATTGCTGTTATAAAAATGGTCATTGAATTTCAGAACAAAAAACCCCAACAAATATGAGTGAGGTGTTTCTAAGCAAGGGGCACAGCAGCCAGGGAGAAAAGCTCTCCCTTTACAGATTCCTGTAAGCCAGAATATTTGTTTTCTGTTAAATCATCACACCACTGTCACCTGAAAAGCATCTTTGTTACTCAACATTTAATGGAATAAAGAAAGAAAAAGAATTAGAGTAACACTGGAAGAACAGTATTATTTCAGCTACAGATTGCAATTCCAGATTATATTTAAAGTTCCACTGTAGACCTGATGCATTTTTTGTGTCTCTAATTAAACACTGCTTTCTTTTGCATTAGCAAATCATAATAATAATAAAGTTACTCTAAGAATGCATCTCACTTCTTAAATTTATACAGTCCAGTACAGCCTTCGGCATTTTTCTTTTGAAAAACCTACTACTAAAAGCTGCAGTAGTAGCAAGCGACCTTCATTACCTGATTCTAACAACTTTGTAACCTAGCCTTCTCCTTTACAATCCAACACTAGTTTAAAAGCTAATGAAAAAGAAAGCCAAGTATCTCAAGCTCTTTCCAGGATTACAGGGGTACATCTTACACTAAATAAAAATAGTTCTTAAACAAATATGAAAATACAGACTGGTAGCCATGATTCTTTCCTAAAAGCCAGACAAATAAGGAATATACTATGGCTATTACTAAAAAACATTTGGACGACAGAGACATACTGCCCGTTTTTGTGCACACTAATAAGGCCTCACCACTTCAGCCACTGGGTAGTACTGGTTTTAGTTCAGGCTTCAGTTCCAAACCCCCGAGTGTCACTGTATTCAGTGAGGTGTATCTTTTGGGCAGTTTTAAGACGAACAAGACTAGGTTTTTAAAGCAAGGTTTTTAAAGTGGATGTATAGATACACTATGCAGAACTATACAGCTACTCAGTTGCATGTAGTTTTATATCTGAAAAATCAAAGGACCTAATCCTATATCAAACTCTTCTTCCTCCCCGTTCCATCTTACTCAAAAGCCTGAAACCCATGAGCAAATTGCTATCAATTTTCACACAGAGGTACATTTCTAATGCTTAACATAAAAGTCATATAACGAGTCACCCTAGGTTCTATTTTAACAAAATCCTTATATTTAAGTAACAGGAGAAGCCGTTAGGAAAAAAAAATTAATAGAATATTAAGATGGAAAGAAGCCACCTTTAATCAATACATCAAGAGCTCTTTACTAGTTAAAAAAGTTTCATCGTGTGGAAAGAAAATACTTTGTTTCAGAGTCTGCGCTTTAAAGCAGACCAACACCATATGGCCCCTCAAACTGCTGTTACCTACTAGCTACAGTTAAAACTATTATTTTATCTAACACAAATCAAAATGACTCACTTGTCCAGAAGGACAACGATGACATTAATTATACAGGAGGTAGGAAAAGAAGAGAATATAGCTAGCTCAGAGATGACAGGGGAGTCAAGGAAGGAGGAGGGATTGGTTATAGTCACTGATTTCCCTCCCCACCCTCCTCCAGAGGAGCCAAATCTGCAGTCTGGGATCAGCTCTGCTTCCGCTGCCTCCCAGTTTTCACCTCCCATCGACCATTACGGGCAACTCCCAGGCATTACTAAAGCAGCCTCCACGGTTCCAGCACCGACCCAGGCGCCCACAGGAGGTGTAAGCCCTTCAGGCAGCTGAGCAGAGCAGCTATAAAAAACCAAAAGTGGCTCAATTACTGCTCAACAGGCAGCCAACGTGACAGGTAGCAAGAAGGACAGAAACCAAAGGGCTGAAGTAACCAAACACACAGCTTATGGAGGAAGCCTTTTAGACACTGTTTCAGGAGCACGGCTTGTTATCCTCCCTTGGGCAATTGCAACACACAGAAACAAGCGGTGGTTGGCTACAGGCTCAGGTTAGAGGGTCCCTAAATTTGAAAAACTCAGTCAACGTGTTAAAAAAACCACACCAAACACAAGTCATTGTCCCAACAGTTTTAGAAATTCAAGTCATAAGTTGGAGGCTATCAATCTTGTCCTATAGCCACCATTACAAAGACAAAATCAGAGAATATCAAACCTTTATTCCAGTTTTGTGAAACAAGACACAGATACTGTCACTGCTACCCAATCTAATAATTTTGGGAACATTTTTCTCCAGGTCAGAAATGGCAAGTCCTGGACCCAGGACAAATGGGAAACCGGTTCCGATTTCTGCCAAGCAGAAATCACCAAGGTACAGCTGGCAACACTAAACATCAATCCTGAGCAGAAAGCCCCACGTGATCCCTCAGGAGCACACCATCAAGCTGTTCTACTCAGATATAGACCAACCTCGGCACAATCACATTTTGGATAATTTTAAAGTGCACTTGAAGAGTATTTTTAAAATATAAGCTTGCATTTATAGTAGGACTACTGAAAGAAAACGTGGAAAATTTACTTTTTAAGATAGAACACATCAAGGTTTCTAAACTAAACAGGGATTATAAACAGATTATGCAGTGTCACAATGCATGGGTCATGAAAGTGAGATCATTCACTCTAGTTAAGTTTTCCATTTTCCAGGTTTGGTTCCTTACTCTGAGTTTACCTGTACAACCTCAGGAAGAAGTGATGTACTCCAAGACAGTAACTTGCCAGCTGAAATAAACCCAAATTACCTCTTTTCACAAGCATGCTATTGTTCTTGCCACTCCAGACTCATGGAATTCCGTATTTTATAGACAAATTCAGCTGAATATTAATAGACTAAAGCACTAGTATTTAGTAACTCATCTTTAAAAAAGGAATTTTATTAAATTGCCTCCTGCATCTTCAGATCTGTGCAAAAAGGCTATTATTGGTAGCCCCAAAAACAAAGCATAAATCCCCAAAACTGTAACACAGATAACTGGCATCTATTCAGGAATGCAGAATCAGCAGTCTCTCTCAAGAAATATATTTACATGAAAACACAAATTAAAAGTTAACAAAAATAAAACAAACATTGGGGCTAAAGTGTGTTTGTACAACACCAACCAAACAAGGCAATTAACTACTGTACTTTATTTTTATATTCCAGTTCCACTTTGTAGCTAAATATGATCCACTTCACAAAAAGGAGAGGATTATCTTTTACCCTGCAACATCCATATTGTTTTTAACAGGCCTCATATCTTGCAAGGCGACTCCAGTTAAAATACATTTACAAACAAGTAGTAAGGCAAATAGTCTGTTTATTCTGATTTAACAGCAACAAAAAGAAGTTGTCAGCTGAAGACTAATGTACAGATCTCGAGCGCTAATTCTCTGGAGCCCGCACTGTCGTTCCGCATTTCTTCCCCAAAACTCTCCGCAGACAATTATCCGGCGGCAGCTCCCACGCGTGCACTCTGAGCGCGTATTTACCGGTCACACAGCACGGCCGGACAGCCCGGGAACCGCCCGGCCGGCGGACACGCTGCGGGACTCGCCTTCGCTTCGCACCTCGGCACTTGGGCCTCTCGCTGCAGCCTTTGTCAAAGGTCTCCTGACCTGCCCCCACCGCCCTGTCCCCACCGCCCCACGCCCCCCTACCC